>JAYMSP010000386.1:0-54459 GCA_036897095.1 Plantago elongata | reverse complement strand
CCATTTGAAAAATCTGCTGAATTCTAAAACACAAACAGTCCAACAAACCATCCTTAACAAATCACATACTCACATCCGAATTATGCAAAAAGAAAACACCTTTATCAAGAAACTCAACACTACAACAAAAACCCACAAACAATCTGAACCAAAACCAACACCAAGATGACACTTGATCGTCAAAATCGTAACTTTTCAAAAACCCACAAACTCAAAACAAGGATCAAAGCCATCTAACCAGCTCAATCTCCAAAAACCCAAAAAACAAAAACAGATCAAGAAAAGAAGTAAAACACCAACCTTGAGCTGAAACACCGACAATTACAAAAGAAAGAGAAGGTGAAGCAAATTGTGGTGGGAGAAAGATTAGTCTCTTTCTTCTTATTTGCTTTCTTTCTGTAGAATACGAGAAAGAAATACAACCAAGAAAAAGAAAAGTCCACTGAGAAATGAAATGTATGCTTATTAAGAAATTCTTTTTTGGCTGGGCGTCGGTGTCAATGATTTTTTCCAGTACTAGAACAAACAATTTTAAAAAGAAATCCAAGAAAACACTCTAATCAGAGTAATAATCAGAAGAGACTCAGATTTATCACTACTGTATGTGTATGTATATGTATAATTACTGTCATCGTGTGTGTGTGTGTAAATGATGACGATGATGAAATGGGAATGAATACAAGATTCATACAGGTGTACACATATGCTCAGAATAGGTGTACGAATATTTCTTTCGAAAATTGTCCAATTTTTCCTTTCTGTAATTTCCACCTTGTTATTCTCTTCTCCTTTTTCAGTTTTTCCAAAATTTATTGGCTCTTTTCATTTTTTCAACACTCAATTCAGCATGGCATGGCATGGCATGGAATGGATTGTAACAAAGTAGGTGCATATTTCTCTTCATGTTGTCCCATTTTTAAGGATGTTTATGATACGTATATTACGTGACGGCAGGGACGGAGTCAGGAGGGGACATATCGAATATCATATATGTGACTTTCGTTAGACTAATTTTGGAATAATTTCATGGGCAATCAGAATTTAAATCGTGACTACTTTATATGTGATGCTATGAGAGGAATTCGGTATTGTTACATTTCAAAAAGATTAATACATGTGATTAATATTGAAATGGATGATGGGAGTTATAGAAACTAGTAGTAAAACTTTGCTTGAGAGGTATGCAAATTAAAGTAATGGTGAAGTGTAAGTGTATGATTGGTAAGATATTAGTTTAGGAAATTCAAAATGTTTGGTTGAACATTACTCAGTAATGCATTAACATGTAAGCTTTTTAAAAATGTCAAATGATTAGTTGTATTAAATTGTGATTAGGCCTTTTAACCAAATCAACATGTGCGAGTAATGATTAATTATTTTTCTTAAACTTTACTCACAAAACGTATTGTAGCATCTGTTTGGCAAGTTCTCGTTTAGGATTGAAGTAAGGGTTGTATTAGTTGTTAAGTGATCTTAATTAAACAGATAATAACATGGTTAATTCATTAATTACTTACTCCCTCCGTCCTGAAAAATCTCCGTCCTGAAAAATAAGACATAAAAATTTGTGGCGCTGTTTTTTATACAGTTAATTATTTATTGTTATAATATAAATATTATATTAATTAGTGGAGATTTTTAGTTAGTGAATTTACCTTTTTTAAGTATCATATGAATATTTAATTTGTTAGTGGATATATTTTTCGAACGTATTTATCTTCGTGAAACATCTATGAAAGAAATATATTTCTCAATATCTAATACTATTTTTAGAATTTGAAATTCGTATACTCAAAGAAAAGTAAAACAATTTGATATAATATTATAGTTACCATGCACCCAAATAATTTGGATCTACTTTTAATATGTTATGTAATCGACCAATAAAAATTTGGTTATGAAAAGTAGTGCAACCAAAAGAGTGAAAGTGACAAACGGCGTAAATAAATATAAAGAAAATGGACTGATTTGATTAATTTTAATTTATGGGTCAACACTAAACAGACAAGACCGAGATATAAATGGTAGGCTGTTATTGTTAAACAAACGGCAGCTAAGTACAGCTACCGTATATATATTATAGACAGACTCACCTGTTTGACATTGCCCATTAAATTGTGTTTCTGTGTCTTCTAGATTCTACAACAGTAGACTTGCTCTGTTTCCAGCTGCAACTTGGAAACCCGGATGGTCAAACCGGTTCAACATCAAGTCGACACAGTAGTTTATGACTTTATTCGATTGTGAATCAGTAAACCTACCATAATGAGAACCGTGTCAATTCAAATTGACCCGGTTTAACCTTAAGACGAATAAAATGGATCAACATCCGGGTTGATAGCAAATCGGGTCAATAACAATATTTTCTTCCTTTGCCACCTTGAAATGTCAATGTGACCTAGATAATTACATGAATGCTATAGTTATATAACTATCGGATAGACTCAAGTTAACCTAGTTGGACTTTTTTACAAAGAGAAGAGTCGACTCAATAGAGAATCGGGTCAACAACCATACTTTCTCCATTTACCAAACTAGAACTCCAAATGTCAATGTGACCTGTATGTGACCTACTAGGAAGGTGATACATTTCTTTTATTTGAAGCGGTTAAAGATATCTCAAATCCCGATCTATTGGTTGAAGTTGAATCAGTAAAAAAGTGGGAAATCAGACAACAACCTATTGAATGGATAGGTTTATTTTCCCATCATGATATAGACCTTCTGACACCAAAAAATCCAAGACCATTTAAAACTCCTGCCCAAGAAAAAATCCAAGATTCTGCCATAAAAAAATCCAAGAATATTTAAACCTTCTGCCACAAAATCCAACTTTTCATTAATTCTTTCAAATTATATGAGCAAAGGAAAATCAAGCCTATGAATGTATCTATGAACAAGAAAGCCTTGCACAAATTCCTGAAAAAAATAATACAAGAAATCCAAGTAAATGGATTATTTATCCTAATTTACAACAGAAATTCCTTTAAAATTCATCATCAGCCAAAACTAACCTCCTCCACCATTATACAGTTCTTTTTGTGAGTGAAGGTTTTGGCCTTTTGGGGAATCAATCAATATGCTAATGAATGTAGCAGAAACGAAAACTCGGAAGAGAATAATATCATAAATGGAAAAACCTATAAATGAAACCAAAATTGATCATCGAGGGGACGATTACCCTCAGGACCTCTTCACGGTAGCAACTGCGAAGTGTGGATGGTGGACAAATTCGAATGAGACTTTAAGCTTTGGGTCTGAGTTCCCCAGTCTGCAAAGAAGGTTTAGGGCGACATTGTTGTGTTCTGCTACCTGTTCTATCAGGCGGATCTCAGCCATTCTGTGTGGATCATTAGCAAAGCTACCTCGTAGCTCTTTGGCAATCTTTTGTGCTTCTTTGAAACAGTTGTACATGGCTAGATTCTGCAGATGGCCAAGAAAATTATGGTGATCAATTTATTCACCCCCGAGTTGGCAAAACTAGATTAGATTTCTAATGTGAAGTATGTACAATACCCAAATTGATTGGGGAAAAGCTGGTCATATTACTCTGAACTTATCAGGAATACTCCCTGTAGCATGATATATTTGATTTTACGAGAGTATTTTGTGATTGGGGCACACTCAGGGGATGCAGTGTATACATTCCAAAAGTTAATGCATAAATGAATTCTCACTGGAGTTGCTCGAGTTTATGTACTTACAGAAAGACGAGCATGAGCTGTAGTTTCAGTGAACGAAGTGTACGAGGTGTGATCAGGAAGGCATGCCCTTTGTAACAGGTCAAAGAGCTGCCTGAATCTCTGCGAAAAATTCGGAGACAATGTTAATATGGCATCTTGAGCTTTAAGTTTTAAATAACAAATTGAACAGATTAAAACTTAGATGAGGTGCACCAAAAAGAAAGTATAGAGCAAGACTAGTAAAAAAAATTATTTTCCTGAACAATAGGAAAATCATATCAAAACTAAAATAAAGAAGGATTGTGTGCCATACACTTGGGGTGGAGGAATATGATTTTCCTATTGTTTAGAAAAATGTTGGCTTTTATAAGAATTTGGCTTTTCGTATTTAAGCAATTAGGCATGAAACAAACAGTGCAAGAAAAGATACCTCCTGTTCGCTGTTGAAAGGCCCCTGGCATAGAAAGACTTTGCGTTCGTTCCTTAAAGAAGCAAGCATCTGAAAATTTTGTAAAACTAGTAAATTACAAAATTCACAAGATAACAGTTTGTCCATTACAAGACCTCAAATTAAATTTAGACAACAGAAAATTCTCCAATCGACAACGGTTTCCATTTTGTAGAAGGATAACATCCTAATTTATGTTGGAGTTTCAACAAGAAAGTTCGGATTGAGTATCTTATCTTGGTACATTTAAAGATGACACACAGTTTGCAATTCTGTTTTTTCTTCTTCAGAATTGACAATGTAGTAAGTTTAATGGACTCGAAAAAGATTTAACAGCGAAGAAAGCATTGAAAGGAGGCAATGCTTGTTCCTGACACCAGGGATTCTGTTGGCTCATATAGTCCGCCCCAAGTCATTTGGAAGGCTTAGTTGAGGTTTATTTATCACAGACATATCCATACTGCCAGTCTGCCACTCTTAAATTATAGTAGGTTTCTGAACATTAGTAAAGGTAGTACCGATACACATACTTTTAGGATTATGATTGCACAAAATCAAAGAACTACCATCATGAGACCTTCGGCAATACAGATGTAGCACTGAAGCAACAAAACAGGAGGTGGAATCTGGTTATCCTTCCCCACATCCTTCACAGAATCTCTCTTCTTTTTAGCTTTTTTCCTACCTGCCCAGTAAGTAGCAATTTGATGGAATATACAGGCAATATAAGAAACATCATGCACTGTGAGCCAGTAAATATGTACTCTCTCAGTCCCTCTCCTTTCAAATAAAGGATGTTTATAACATTATGCACTATTAATGATGAAATGGAGACTCACTTGAATCGCTGCTCAGCATAATTTTGAGGTGTGTTTTCTCAGTAAGTTTGATCAGGATAATATATATATACCAATATACCATACAGTATTCACTTGGAGAATATAACTCCAATTCAAAGCCCAGCACAAGGAACCGTAAAGCTATCCAGTATGTTTGCTCATCTACCCAAATAAGGATATGCTTCCAGATGTTCAAACTTATGTTCTGCGCAATGAAAAAGGAAAATCAGAGATGTTGATGCGGAAGTCAAGTGAATGTTTAATTATATAAAATCATCATTATGTGAAGGAGACAGAATAGGGGTGGAGGGGGGGGGGGGTGGGGGGGGAAATGAATTAAAGTTCGTGATTTTTTTTTGGGTCAACCTTCAGTTCATGTTCGAGTTTGACTGAATCAAATAGTCTGCAGTGCCATGTGGGTGTACCATGTTGGTGTTCATGAAAGCCCGGCAAATGTTATTGCCATAATATATCTGCAGCTTCTCTGGTATTGATTCAGATTTTCTATTTTTACCTAACAGCTACAACGAGCCAGGTTTAGTTTAAGGCTTGGACTTTTGGGGGTTCAGATAAGCAGCAGTGTTCTATTGCCATCTTTAGCCGCTTATAATACTACTAATATATCACTTGGCGTAAATCATGAGAGCATAGTATGCCTAGTAGTTTGAAATTGATTAATTAGAAAAATACAGTGTTGTTTTTGGAGTAAGAACCTACTGTTACATATTGCACAGTTAGGACTTGGGACTTTGGCCATACAAGGTAGTTCCAAAATGCAACATGATTAGATATTCCAGAAAGTTTTAATCTATCTGTGTGAAGAATCTTAAGAATGCAGTATACAAACAAAATACAAGAAGTCAATTACGGATGAATGGTTATCAGGGAAATGCAAATCTTACCTGATGATCAGATGAAGTGCTCGCGAGATGCCCAAAACCCCTCCGGAAAGCCAACTCAAGCTGTTTATGAGAAAACAGAATATTCAATCACAACTTACAATAGAGGAAAAATTCTAGTTACCAGGTACTTCTATTAACAAGATAAAAATGATTTGGCATCGCATGAACTGAAAATACTACAATTAAGGGATGTAAAGATATTAAAAACCTCTTGGAGTCTATATATCCCCCACTGTTCTACTATGACCATAAAGGTCCGCCCTTACATATATTTCTGGAAAGAGACGACATGGCATACTGATACTGTGATACATATCCACTGAACACTGTACAATAGAAGTCCGTAAAGAGAAACAAAAAAGCTACATTTGATTGGACAGACCTGTGCAGACATTATTCGCCAATCTTGTAATATCTTTCCAAGTTTTCGCCTTTGCCAGGAGATATTTGTGCAGAGGACTCTAAGCAACGTAATCACCAACTGCATCACACAAACACATGATTCAATAAGCATGATCTTCTCGATAGTGTAAACCTAACGATTGAAGGGAAAAACCTAAACTGGCAACCATAAAGCTGAACTCAAGATTATATTATACCCAAGATGAAACAGATGGTTTGCAAGTTCTCTTTGTGTATTTATTACGAAGTAAAGAAGTGTTGATCCTAGCATAACGATGTAACATCAGGAAATCATATTGTACTTTACCTGCCCTAATTGTTCAACACATTCATTATTCTGGATAGCAGGGCTCTTTGTGCCTTCAGGTAGATGGGCAGCTTTGCAAATAACAGCAAACATATGGTCGCGCCCATAAAGCTTCTCATCTTGAACCAGCAGAAGCTGTTCATTAATTGTCAGCATGATAAATCAGTTACACAAGATATCAACTCCAGTTCATCATAAAAAATTGAAGTACAGTCTTAGTCTTAGAGATGGACAAGTTCAGGTGCATTATAGAGAATGCGGCAAGAAGAGGCGTACACACACATATCCACCATAAGAAGAAATTTGAATGTCCCGACATCACTTTTCAATCAAAATTAAAAAAGTTCAATGAGAGAAATTGTAGCATCTATTTTGACCATGTCTCCAGCTGTCCAGCAAACACACACACACACACACACACACACACACATTAAGTATAAAATATCGGTTACATTCTCTAATTGAATTTACAAGCTAAAAAGCAAACCTAATATTTGCTAATAAAGTAGATTGATTATATAAACCTATGTGTGTGTGCAGCATGTTTAAACATATTCTAGCTCAACACTTGGTCCAATAGATAAGGTATAGCTGTATTATTTCACCAAGATTCTCCATCAAGACTGATCTTTCACTCGCAAAAGATGGACAGGTCACTTTATGTGAGCACATCCACATCACTAACATACTATCCGAAACAGCTTTTCCTATTTAAATCTTAACATGCTCGTTCCAGCAGTTAATCTCTTTGTTATTATTGCACAGGTCCAAGATAAAACTTCTATCCATAATTAATTTATGGGAATATATATTTCCAAGGATATTGATATAACATCCAAACAATACATCACCTATTTGAAGCCAGTATGCAAATGTCCTACCTAGTTTCCAGTATATGTGCAATGAGTACATCTCATATCTATTTTCCTCTGCTCTATCGGGGTATTTCTTCCTTTTATTAGGCAAATAAGTAAACCGTCATCACATCATCATTATTCAACATTTTTAGAGTGATTACAATCATTCAAAAACATGCAATGTAACAAAAGTGCTACGCTCAAACAACAGAAACCTGGGATAAAAGGAAACTGAGTATTAAACCTGGACATGAGCTCTAGCAACTAGATCTGGTTCAAACTTCTGGAAGTCAACCAGAAAGCGTAGAGCACTTTCAAGATTAGGATCCAGAGAATAGGAACAAATAACTTCTAGATCATGAAGAAGCTTCTGGAAATAAGCAACGGCCTGATATAATGGAAATAAAAATACGAAATTTAATATCATCTCTGCAGAAGGATAGTAAAACTCAATAAATACATACTTGACACTCACCTTTTTCCAACTAAGTAGTTTAACTGAACGAGGAGGAGTCGGAGCTGCTGACCTACTATTTATTGTAGAATCAAAACCCATTGGTTCACGACCTGAGGCAGTGGTTTCATCTTCCACTCCTGATGAAGTGCCAGATGCGCTCGGTCTCAAAAGTTCTTCTGATTTAAGCATGGAATCTAGCTCAGATGCGCAGGTCGCTAAATGTTTCTTAGCCAACTCGAAGCCTTTGCCTTGAGGCTTCCTCATGCATGTTAACATATGATAGAAGTACTGAAAGAAAGAATATTCCTCGAATGTGACCGGATGAAAGATGTGAATGGCCAAAAACTCATACTATAATATAAAAGCAAGCGGATTTGAGCATATAAAATAGTAAAAGGGTCAAATACTGAAAATGAAATTCATGACCAAATATACATGAAAGCCATATTCTCTATGTAAATTATGGTGCTCTCTCTTTAGTAATTTAAAAAACAAAACAAAAAATGCAAATAAGCCAAGCTCTAATTTTCCAAGGTTTGAACTGTTTAGGTCCTATTCTGGTGATTTGCATCATATGATCGGGTTATATCTTTCATCATTTCCAAAATGCGGAGTAATTCATCATTGTACATTCAGCCGCAAATATTTATATTATAATGTTCTTGACTGACTATGAGCATCCCAACACTTGAAAGCATTTGATGACTGACCCCTAACCCGGGCACTTATCATTACCATTTCTGTCACATGGCAGCACATCACAATTTTACATATATGCATTCCAGGAAATTCTAAATGATTAAGCGAACACAAAAGCCAAACCAAACTTGTTTAGATACAAATAAATAGTACATAGAAGCAATGGCATATCAGGAAAAGCAACAATCAGTTCTCTCTGAACTATAACCTTCGCACTGCACATATCACTCAACAAAACAATTACATATAATGTGTATTAACACATGAATCTGCAAAGATGCGGAGTTAGGGACTATTTTTTCAGCTTGCGATATCTAATAATTGTCATCTTTCATCAATTACGCAATCTCACAACAAAATTATGAATATATATGTTGTGACTGACAGTCATAATCAATTTGAATCGAAACTTCAGAAAAGTTACTAATATAAGAATGGGATAGCGGATAGGGGGATGCCGCTATTATGAGTATTCCACATGCTTGTTATGGAAAAATTATACTCCCACCGTCCTAAATTCAACTTCCCGCATTGCGTTTTGGGACGTCCCAAATTTCAACTTCTCATTCCTTTAAATGGACATCTCTCTCCTACTTTATTCACTTTCCGTAATACTTTATTCGCTATTCCTTCTACTTTATTCAATATCTTTCCTATTTCATTACCATCTCTCTTACTTTATTCACGTTTCTCTTAAAACTTGTGTCCGGCCTGGCGGGTAATTAAATTTCGGGGCGGAGGGAGTATATAGTAGTTATAATATATTCATAAATAGGCAAACAAATACCCAAAATCCAAGGAAATTACTCATAATTTATGCCATAATAGATAATTAAGAAACGAGAAGCCTTGAAGCAATTAAGCAAATTCAAGTATTCACCAGAAGTTGAGCAACAAGCAACCACATGTTTCATAGAAAGTCTTGTGCAAACAAATATTCAATCATCAATCAGATTATCAGAGAGAGCCGAAGGAAGCAGAGAGAGAACTGAGAGAAGAAGAATGGCGACTAATGCATAAACATACTTCCTTCATTTTAGGTTTGAATGGGGGCAAAAATGTAATTTGCACCCAAAACACCCAAAACAGGTTTAAAATAAATAGCGCCTGGAGCAGCCTAGGGGATTCCATAGCGGAGCACCGCTATAACAACAGCTATGGGTGGTCGGGCACTATTTACAACTATGCTACAGCTAATATGGAACTGAAAGTAATAATGGATAAGACCTTACGAAAGCGCAAGCGGCATAATACAGCTTTGCAAAGGCCTTCTTCAATATCTATATTGTTCTGTAATGGTTCTACATCTGCAATATCAAAAGCAGATCTGTAACCAATTTGAAATCAAAGATAATTGGCAGTAGAATCACAGAAAGCAACATCTCCGAACACATAATCACATGAAAATGTCTAAAAGAATATCTACAACGAGAACATGTTGATACTTTGTATGTCATAATGTTTGACAGGTTATGCAGCGACTGCAGGACAATCCCTTTGTTGACGAAATTATAGAATCCTTTCTTACCACATAACACGAATAAAGTTAAAATTGCAGGACACTTGGGAGTTGCACCTAACATGTGCCGGGACAAATACCTCGGACTTACTTTCCTCATAGAACAAAGAAATAGACATGTCTGGCACATCAAACTTCTTTCATATGGATGAAGGAACTATATTTACCCAGTTTTTCACCAATTATATCCCTTCCCACTGCATGGACATAGTTGAAATACCCCATTTATTAAAGAAATTGATATAGCACTCATAGTCAAAAAAGCATGGTTAGTACCTTCTGAAACTCTCTTTTTAGAGGATTGCGACTTACAAGCCTTCAATTGGCGAGCTACTGTTTCTTCGACGGCATGCAACACTGACAAGCATTTTTCATCCCCATTGTCCTTTAATGGTAGACCATATGCCATGGCGAAAAGATCCTCCTCCTGAGAACCACGAATGAAAGTGAAACCACAAAAAAAGTAAATTTAAGAAACTCAAATCAGAGAATAATCAGATATGGTTGGTGCAAGCAAGGGCCAAAGTTCTTTCACAGAAGTAACATAAGCTATAACAAGTCATTTCAGTAAAGATTCTAATCTTGATATCTAATGCATGTAATAAGACAAGTGCTAACCTAGCTATGACAAATAAAAAATTATTTCAGTAAAGATCCTAATCTAGATTCCACGTTCAATATTTATTGAAATAAAAATCACACCGCCAAGATGCTGAAGAAGACAAGTGCAAAATGAATGAGTAGTTGATTAGAAATGCTTCAATCCAAGAAAAATGAAATCTTATATAGTTATATATGGAATTGCCATAACAGTACCCTCATAAATGACAGGTACATGGTATAGTAGTATAATATACCAATGGAATTAATGGGAGCTTGAAATAAGCTACTAAAAGATAGCACAATGATTTCAAGGAGCGCAAAGAATCAGTTAACTCTTTTTGTCAAGATACTTGCTTTTACGAGACAACCTCATACGTGCTTCGCCACTTATATGCTTCCAGAAAAAGAAGAATTTGAAGCAAAAAAACTTATTATTGTTACAATCTTTATCGAGGGTATATAAGTACGTAATGATAGATAAAATCTTGTTCATATAATTGAAGGTAGGGAGGGGTTGTGTTTAAGTACAGTCATTAGAATAGAAAGCTAAAGATATATTCAGTACTTTACTTCATTTGTACGAGCATCTGAAACAGCTGAAATAAGAGCATGGCAAATAGCACGTGTAACTCTGCAGAAAGAATGCAATAGAGAATGAGATGAAGTTCTCGCAGGCCTCAAGATGTAGATGGAGGAAAATACAGTCTGAGCTAAAGATCCTCCTTTATGCCATGTTGCCTGATAAAAAAATAACAACAGTAACACTGTCAATGGGCACTTTCCTAGCGAGTACTGACCATAACTTGACACAATTTAAAAACTTCATATCAGCTTTACCTCACAGGCTAGAATATGATCCATTACATCAATAACCGCGTAAGTATCAAGTGTTCTGTCAAAGCTTAATGGAACAGGAGCCGCATTATTCTGAATGGCTTCATCGACAGAATAGTATGTAGTAACAATACCTGAATCCATCTTTGGGTCCATTATCTAATGGAGAACAAACTATTTTAGTCAACCATGTAGCAAGATAGAATGAGTGAAGTAATACAGCAATATATCTGTGTATTTTGGGCTGATCACACCCACAGGCCACGTCCATTGAAGGCACAGCGAAACGACTGGACAGAGGCATTTTAGATGATGCAGGTTGTATAAGGGAAAGTATATAACTAAAGAAATCATGTGTCGAGAAAATTTACAATGCAATATGCAAATGGAAATAGACATGCTTTGAAAAGTGAAAACATTAAGACAAAGAAACCAAACAAGGAACCAACCAATTAAAGGCTCACAAATGACAAAAAATAGGCAGGTTGTCTGCTAGTGTTCCTTTATTCATGATCCTTAACAAATTCTCTGAAGGAATTACAATTGTAAACTTAAAGCTACAGACTATATACTCTTCGATATTATAATTCTTTTCTATTTAATACCACCAACTTCAAATCGACTAAGTAACATATAGCAAAATCTAGATCATACATCTTCATACTCAGAATGGTTGTCAATCTCAATCCACTGTAAGACAAAAACACAAACGTTTACCTCCAAAGCCGACATGGCCGCAAAAAGATTAAAATTTTCCCCATGTATGAGCTCGTCACTTTGTAGATCTGCACCAAAATTGCATAAAACAAAATCCATTTAGCAACTTATAAATAATTGACAATATGTTTATAAAGAAAATGTATTGACTGAGATCACAGAGTTACTAGTGCGGAGTCAACTGCATTGTTTGCAGGCAACAAAATAAGTATGATAGAAACATTGTAAACAATATATGCCCGAACTAGTATACTAAAGATGAAAGGTCAGAACTCAGTAGAGGCCAACGCTCAAGACAGTATCCTTCCTGGGTGATTGATTAAACTCAAAAGATGAGCTTTGTCTAGCAAATACCCTTCTACATCAAACTAGAGGCCTTGGACTTATTACTTTTAAGTACCTATTCTCCTATACTCTTTAGAAAATTAGCATTGGAGGCTTGAATGTAAAAAGAACTCAGTTTCTGGCACAAAATACACACAGTGTATGTTTTATTCTCCCATTCTGACATGAAAACAAAAAAATGGAGAATGTGATATAGACTAGATTCATGGACAAAAGCCTTCAGTTTTCATTTTAATTATGAAACCATAGCTGAACTAACTCGAAAGCAGTGGCACGTGGGAAAACAGTCCACCGGAACTCGTTCTTTTCGATGCAGATTGCAGTTTTGAAAACATTCTGGCTTTCCAAAAGAAAATTTCAAAAACAATTCACAAAACACAAAATGTTGAGAAACCTTTTCATAAATTTCTGAAAAAAAATCAAAACCTTTTCAATTCTAACCCAACCAAACCAAATTTTAATCATAATCCACACTCTAACATCTCAGCATTCATCGATAAAAACGAAAGACTTTCAAATAGTCACCTAGGTTGAGTCACATAAACAATCAGGCTAGAAATTGGAATCTAAAAAATCGCATAAAACCGCAAAGAATTGCCATTGCTCCAAAGATGCAATCTTTTTCTACAAAACATGAAACCCACCACCAAAATAAAAAAAATTAAGAGCAGAGAGAGTGAAATTAAAAAAAATAAAATATTTGTTTACCATTGCAGGTGAATTGGAAGAGAGACGAAACGTCGGCCCAAACGGTGTCGTTGGGATAAGGGGTTAATAAAGGAGCTCTCGAATCTCCGGTTGTATCGGCTTCGGTCATCTCTGCCATCATCAAGGTTTTTTCTGAGTGTCTGAAGTTCGTTACTGTGACTCTTTCTAAGACTGTAAGCAGTCTACGCAGCACACAGAATGACAGAAAGAAAACTGTAGTATATAGTCTGGGGTTTGTCTGATCCGACTGATGGTTCATGTCGAACCGGACGGTCGGGTCGGAATGGATCGTGTACGCTCTTTAAGAAGGAGATGGATTAAAAGGAAAAAGAGCTAAAATTAGATTTATGAAATTACATATTCGGTTTAAATTTGCTTCGTTCAATTTGATTGAATAGCTCATATTGTTTAAAACATCTCTCATACTTTATAACACTTTATTTATAATGATCTCGTTAAATAAGTAGATTATCAAGATTATTATCGTAATTATCATTATTTATGTCATGTCTTTTTAAAGACTCAAGTTTTGTTGAAGCGCAAAACAAATACAATGTAGGAGGAGAATGAATACACAAAAATATAAATTTTTCAAAATCAGCTTAAAATAAGTACGGTTGTCAAAAATAATCAAACTTATTAAAATCCTCAAATTAATGGATAAGAAGAACTTCGAGCTAGGTTTGTTATTCGAAATTACCTATACAATTTTAGCCTCTTATTAAACAAAATATAGGAAGATGACTCGAGTCCAAGTATATTATTATCATTACCCCAAACATGAACATATCTCCATGACTCGAGAAACAATTTGTGATCACACTATTTCCATGTGCTACCGGCACCACCTATAAAACTCACTTTTTTATAAGGATATAGCAGGGGTTATCCAACTGAGCTTCAAGCGACCTCACAGAGAAAAAAATGCAATGAACTGGCTGATCCACATTTTCCAACTAGGAACTCTCGAATAATTGCACCATAGTCAAGCCAAGAGTACATAAAATTAATACCCTTACATCACCTGTTATAAGTATCGATCAATATCGCTAATATAAAATTCTCAAAATAAACGTCTTAAAGTAGATAATTTATAGTATTCAAATCAACGTGATGACAAACAATTTATAGTATTCAAATCAACGTGATGACAAACCAAACATAGTCAAGGCTTGAAGTAAACCTTCTATGGTACGTATCTACCTTATGAACCCAATAGCTTATGAGATTAAAAATCTCCAAAGCCACATAAGTACACACCAAGTTAAAGGTCCAACTTTTTATTTGCTGGAAATTTAGCTTATTGTGCACCGTCTAAATGCCTGCAAGAATAGATCAAAATAAACAAGTCCAAATAGTATGAAAGATAGTTGTTTTCCTTTTTGTGGAGTGAGAAGGAAAAGAGAGCAAGAGAAATCATAGAAGCTTCTTTCGCTTGAGCAATTTCGACCAAACTCCACAACTTTCACTACACATGTATCACATAGACGAATATACTACATGTAGGTGCAGATTCAGAAATTATTTTCATTCTCGGTTAAATTGAAATTTTTAATTAAAGTTAGAAAATGTGGGCAATGGAAGTTGAACCAAAATTGTTTGTCAACGTAATAATCAATTAAGAGCCCAACACCACTAGACTATAAGACCAATTAAGCATCATTTCTAGATAATATGTCCTTATACATTAAATATTCAACCTAAGAAATTTAAAATTAAATAAAAATCTTCTTTTTTCAGGGACATCCCATGCTATAGCCCGGGTTAGTCGGGGGCCCGATCCGCCCCTGACGACATGAACATAATCAATTAAGTTGCAATTAAGCCCCACCTGAAGAGCTTGATTTTAACACACTCTAGAAATGCGAAGGAGAATGCAAATGAGTTCAGATATTAATAGCTCTATATTTATTTCATCCGTGTTACTATCATTCACTACATGAACTTATGGATATACAACAATCATTCATGACTGAGGTTGTGTGATCCTACTTCAAAATATAAATGAGCAATTACACAGAGAAACCATACTAGATGCACAATTCTCGGCTTCCTAAAATATGAATAGTTAATTTTATTGAACACTGAACATGTTATTCATGAATTATTCTCAAACCTCTACAGCTTTGAGTAACCCGCCAAAATTAATGGAAATCCAAAAGTAAAATACCCTTTTCATTTTATTAAAACATTTTAATATTCATTTTTAAATTAAAAAAAAGGTAAGTTTAATGAAGAAAATTAAGAAGATGTGTATTATCCAGGGGCTGATTGGAGTAGCATCCAAATGCCCATTTAGATGCTACTTGAGAATTTTGTATTTGTTATGTCATTTAAATGCCGAAAATCGAAATGGCTCTACAGTAGCAACATTTTTTTCTATCTATATAACAAACATATAATATCCTATCCAATTACAATTCTATACTAAATACAATTTTAACAATCCCACTACATTACTATTCAAACATTTAAATTGGTACATTTAAGTCGCATGCCAATCAGTCCCCAGTCATCAAGGTACTTAGTTGTGACAAAACTTCTGAAATGGGAGCTTTATATAACTTTAGTAATCGGAGAAATAAATGTTGTCATACTATTTACTTTAATTAGACCCAAGTTATATAACTTCTTTAATTAGATATATATAACTTCTTTAATAAGATATATATAACTTTAATTAAAGTAAATGTCTTCCTTGATTTGGGTTTTTATTTAATTAAATTGGGTTATTACAATAAAAACCCAAATCAAGCATTTAAAATTTCATAACTTTAATAATCGGAGAAATAGATGTTGTCATACTATTTTCTTATTTTAGTACTTTCCTAATTACTATATTTTGATCATATTCTAAATACTCATTTTAGTATAATTATGACCTGGTTTGATTTTAATGCACTTATCGAATAACTATAATAATATGTTTCTAGAAAAATAATTTTATTTTATTTAATTATTATGAGTGTACTTGAACTCAGGAACTCGTATATGTTAGTAACGAGTGGAAGAAACCAAACTTATACGACTGAAATCGAACCCGGATAATAATATACTCGGTTGGCTCTCTCCAAACGGGTTTGTCGTGGATCTCTTCACCGATTTAATGCCCGGTCACTTGCCGGAACTTTTTGAAGCTTTGCAAAATCAAGTATTACAATGGTTGCCTATTTCACACGGTACAGAAAGACTTTACTGCTCAGGCAGGAACCCTACCGGAACGGGTTCAGGTGGTGATTCTGTGTACAAGCTCTTAAACGGAGATAAAGCTCGATTTTTTGCTGATGAGATTCATCAGGATCTGAAGCATTCGAAAACTGGTACTGTTGCAATGGCGTGTAATGGTTCTCAGTTTTACATTACAGTGCGTGATGATATTGATTATCTGGATGGAAAATTTAGTGTGTTTGGGACTTGCTGAAGGTTTTGATACACTTGCTAGGATTAACGAGGTGTATGTGGACGAAAAGAGCAAGCCGTACGTGAATATTAGGATTAGGCACACTAGCTTGTGTTATGGGTTTATTGAATTTGAAGACGTGACGGTGCGAGCAAGCATATTTTTTTACGGAAATAGAAATGGGAATAGTTGGTTAAAAATCATAATTATAACTAACTAATAAGCATTAAATTTTTCTAAATGATTATTAATCGTAACTGTAACCGTAACCATTCAGTAACCGATCGGTTACAATCGTAATCTATCTGACTTCATATTACGGTTACGATAAAAAACGTGTCCGGATGGAGGAACCCAATAAAAAAAATTAAAATTTCGTGGAAACGCAAGAAAATTATATATTTTTTAACATTTTTTTTGTCGGGTAGGCCGTAGGGGGTGGTACCCCCCCCCCCCCCCCCCCCCCCCCCCCCCCCCAAAAAAAAAAAAAAAAAAAAAATTTTTTTTTTCGGGGAGGGCGGAGGGGGGGGGTCCCCCCCCCCCCCCTCCTCCCGGACATCCGAAAAAAATTAAAATTTAAGGGAAATGCAAGAAAATTATATTTTTGTTAATCTTTTTTTTATCGGGTAGGGGGTAGGCTACCCCCTCCCCCTTCTCGAGTACCCGATCAAAAAGTTAAAATTTCAAGTCGTTCAAGTTGTAATCAAACCCAAAGATGATGGTGTTATTTTTGTTAACTTTCAAAGTTGTCGTGTAGGGAGTAGGGGTACCCCCTCTCACATGGGTACCCGATCAAAAAATTAATATTAATTTTTACAAAAAATAATTTTTACGGTTCTTTCCCCCGAGTAAGAAAGAATTTTCAAAAAATCGGTGAATAACCTAAACCTATGGTTATTTTCGGTTATGCGACCTAACCATAATCGATCAGTAAATTTTTCGATGACGGTTATAATTACGATTATTATTAATTAGTTATGATTATGGTTATAATCTAAATCAGAATAGTGGTGATGGATATTATTTTTAACCAATCTTTCCTAAACTTACATGTAACTTTGATTGACGCGAATTTAGAAGCACAGCCTGTCTTAATCACATTGTGCTAAAGACTGCAGTGGGGACTCAACAACCAAACAACATATCCGTTTACACACATTAAGAGATGGTGGAAATCGAGACACAAGATACACAATGGTCTTTGAGGGAGATGCAGGACATGGCAAGCGGAGAAGAGACCAACAACATGACGAGCAGCGTAATACTAAAAGGAGGGATCATCGTAACCCCAGAGATGAGGACGATAGGAGAACAGAAAGACACGAAAGGAGAGGTCTGCATCGTCGTAGAGAAAGAGATCAAAAGGAGAAATACTGTAGCCAAAGACCTTCTAAGCAAGCGTTCTCTGAAATACTTGTGTAACTTTTTTTTGCATCCAGGAATTCTCAAATATGTTTGGATTGAAATAGAGATGCAATACAGAATGTACAATACAGACTTAAGAGTAACTTTGTTCAATCAGATATGCAAATACAAAATATACAGTTACAGTTTCCTATCTGGTATAGAAGTTTGTAATTCATTTCCTTCATGAATTGATGCTCTAAAATATTCTGCCTTCCAGTATTACATCTTCTACAGTCTTGACTATGTATCATCACATTTCCTAAATTCCCACAACAGGAAATGTGAAACAGATCAAGAATCTTCATTGAATAAGAAATATTACAAGGGCCAGAATTCAGCCCTCCTCACCATTATACAACACACAAGCTAAAAAGAATACGAATACCGATTGTGTTAACACTCCATCTGACTACGATACTTCAAGAAGATTTGTGCACCACCATAGTGAGCCAGAGCCCCCATGACCACAAACACATGGAAGATTTGATGGCTATGGCCGGCAAGATCGAACCAACCAGGCTTCCACCGCTCCGGAATCCGGGTGACATAAAACACCGTCCCAATCAAGTACGATAAAGCCATGACTGATTCATAGGCCAGTGTTACATTCCGGTGTGGATCATCCCAGTTCACTGCAAGAGCATGTATGGCTGGAATTAGCCCAAACAAGCCCATAGAGACGAAGAGCAAAGCACGGTACGAACGATATTTCGCGGTTGAGAGAGCCGGCGAGAGCAAGGTGACGACAGTGCACAGTCCCATGATTGAGATGCCGGTTAGGTATACTATTTGCCAATGCGGGGTGCATTGGAAGATGTAGTATATTGGAGGGAAGAATGATGTGATTATCATGACCACAATTCCTACATAGTCTAGTTGGATTAACTGGTAGTTCATGTGTTTGGAGTGGCAAGAAAAGAGATGGCAAATGCTGCTTGAGAGGAGGCAGAACATCGAACCACATAAGAAAACATAAAACGGCCAGTTTGTGGCCACCGTGTCGAGTGAGCTTACTTCCATTTTCAGATGTGAGTCTTGCTTCAAGTCAATCAATTTTGTAGTACCCTGATAAGGAAAACAAGTCGAAATTTTATCATCTAAAGTTTACCTTGAGAACAAACAACACACAAACTTAATTATCTTTATCCGCAATGAATCACCTTTCCTTTTGAAAATATCTACAATGATAACCATTTTTGTCAAATTTCAGATTCTCAATTTTTAGGACTAGAATTCTAATCATGGCCGGAGTTTCGCAGGAGAATTATAAATGGATGGTATAACTCACCAGGGAAAAATTCTTGGAGATGTTAGCTTCGGAATTAGACTGGAATTGCCTGCAAAACAAATCGCTGCGTATTAGTAATCTCATAGGCTCTGATTGAGTAAGCTAACGTTCTTATATATCCAAGAAGCTCATGTGTTAATAATTGTGACCACAATACTTCACGTTCACTACAAAATTTACAGAGTACATAAAGCAATTAATCCTATATGGGCACACATAGCAACAAGATGATTGACCTATTGCTAGAATCGGTGCTAGCAATAACCAGGGAAAATTTATGGCTCGTGAACTTCGAAAGATTGAGCTCATCAAGGCTTTAGAAAAAAACTCTATCTAGTTAGATTCTTTTTTTTTTTTTTTTGAAACAGCTAATCTAGTTAGATTCTTTTTCTTTTTCAAAAAACTCTATCTAGTTACATTCAAGTTACTTTAAAGTTTCATTCTTGGCCAAACTTTCACTCACCCTGCAATTCAAATCACCGATTACAAACTCAATAATTCTGTCTCAGAATTGTTACCGCTTGAGGGGCTAACTGTTGGTGCAACTTTAGGAGTCAAATAACACAAACAAAGAGGAGGTTCTATGGAAAAGCTATCCTAATATCAGACTTTTCACTGCCTGGAAACTGACATATCCTAATTTCAAAGTACTACTAAGCAATCATAGACACAGGAAACAAGAGACTTGAGATTTTCAAACATACTCACCCAGTGAACATGGTAGTAATGAAATCAGCCAACTGAGGCACCTGAGCTACATTTGCCACTGTCAATCCCACAAACAGTATAAATCCCAACAAATGCCTGCAACAACAACATAAACCCACCAACCAATCAACAACAACCTCAAAAAAAACAAACATAATCCAAAACTCAACCAAATCAACAGACAATGAATAAATAAACAAACACTCACGTCCAGACATTAAGTGTCTCATTATGCCACCGGAAAATGCTAAAAAGGGCCTCTTTCAAAGGCCAATCAGCCCTATAATAATTCAAAATAAACTCATTGTCCTTCATGTACTCTGGCAATTCTTGATATGAGCAAAGATTGAATCTTTTCCCTCCATTCTTCCCATTACACCTCTTCTTTGTGGCATCCATCTCCGGATCCATAATCTTGATGACCCCTTTACTCTTCTTCCTCTTCAAAGCAGAGCCCTTACTACTGTTCTTGATCATAGTAGTAGTACTGTTTGTTGAAAGTGGGAGCAAATTGGGAAAAGGGGCTTTTGCATTTAAGGAGAAGGAGAAGTGTGTAATAAGTGCAGGGTAACGAGCAACTTCCCAACAAGAAACATTTAAAGGCAGTGGGTTGAGTGAAGAAGAGAGGAAATTGAAATGTGTTGTTGTTGTTGTTGGTGTTGTTTGGCTTGACTATGGTTAGGTTATCAATAAGATAGTAGATAACTTCTCTCTTTTCTTCCTTTGTTGTCATCAAGGAGATGGTGATGATGACTCTACATTTTTTAGTACATGTGAGGTCCATGATCACATTTGTCCGCCTTTTTTGCATCCATTGTATTCTTTTCAGGATTGTGTTTGTTACACAAATAGTTATGCATGCCATGTTGTTTTCTAATAGTAGTAGTAGTTCTGGCTTAGTACTCTACTTACTCAATCCGATACGAATTTATATATTATTATGATCAACGTGTCAGCTCACGATATAGAGTTAGATGAAAAAATTAAAATGATATATAATAGTACCTTTCACATATTGTACATTAGTTGTTAAATCATTAAAAGAATTTGAGAATGAAATCGTTATACAGACAATTTGTATAGCAATTAAAATCGACTTCATCAAATTATCATGCACACAATGAATATGTGATACATTGGTTTGACCAAAAGATAACAAACAATACCATTTTTGTAATTTGACAGCTCAATATATGTACACTAGCTAAGTTGTTGGAGTAGAAAGAAATATATAGCAGGTTTGTTATAAAATAGATGATGCATTTATGTGTAAAAATGACCTAAACTCAGCAATCAGAAAAGTTTGTTGAATAATCACTATCTAAGATAATGATGTCCAGATACCACATTGATAGAAGGACAACATGTTCAGTTCGTTTTTGAATTAAAAATTAACTATGCAATACTCTTTTTCTTAATTTACCATTTAATTATTTTTAACTGTATACATTTAGATTTACAGTTTTATGTTAAATCTAGTGATTCTTAAATATTTTTATTTCAAAGTAATCCGATTCTTTTTAATGCGGTTATGTGTATCACACTTTATTTTTGTTTGACGGAATCAATTATTATATACCTTCCCGATTTCCGCCCATATGATAATATATATGTCATGTCATGAATTGTTAATAGTTCCGATCCAAATGTTGGAACAATGATCATGTATGGTACTATGGTAGGTAACAAGTAACGTAGTTCGAGGTATGTAGTATGAAATGAATCCAATTTATTGGGCATGCAGTGTGATAAATTCGGAGTAGGACATCTAACTGTTATCACAGTTACTGATCGTTAAAGGTTACCAATTTGGAATTGAACTTTTTATGCTTTTCGACAAACTAGGCCTAGTTTCGGTTCGGATAAATAAAAGTGCACCACGGGATCACGGCTCAGGTGACCTTTGCAGAAATATCTATTTTTCCACTGACAATTGAAGCACTTTAGGTCATTGCAAAAAATACTATAAATTGATAAGTAAAATTAATGTGTAACAAACTGATATATAGTATGATACTACTAATTGATTGTGACGGACATTGTGTCATTCGTCTTATAAATAGTAAAATTCAGATTATACTATTGTTATTATTCCTTTTGAACTAGAACTTTAACAAATTTACTATTGAGATGCTTAAATACTAAATGGTGAATTTAATATTTCATCTGTTTCGCTATAAATATCACTCTTCACTTTTTACAGTTAATATCTTTCAACTTTAATTCAGATTTAATCTTAAATTGTAAAACGTAAATTAATCAATTAAATTACATAATGAAACTTCATACTTTTTATAATAGTATATGTTTTAAATTCATGCATGTTTCGTGAGCCTACAATATAGTGTCTATTATTGATAACGTGTTACAAAGGTTGTAACTTGATCAAGTTGCTTCAACAATCACAATCATAGTGGTACGGTCATCGTGGTGGAAGTAAATACACATTGTATTGTATTCATTTTCGATAGTATTAGTGGAATTTAATATATTGGACTAAAAATTGGTTGCAATGTTTCGGGAAAGATCATTTTAGTTAAGGAAGTTTTGCTTGTCATGTGAATGAGTATAAAGTCCGAAATCCTAACAAATCAATTTGATCTCAAATTTTCGATTCATCCCCTTGAAAATGTGACTTGCGAGTCAATAACTTATGAAATCGGATGGTCCAGGGTCAAGTGAGTCAAATTTGGATCACTACTAGCTATCAGCCGTCTGCATCATCTTCGGAAGGAGCCCTTTGAACCAGTTTTGCATTGCATCAAAGATAGCTGTGGCTGGTCCATTGCGTGCACCATGGTGTGAAACAAAAGGTGAAAGTGACGAAATTGGTCAATTTGATACAAACTTAAAATACAACACAAATCCATGAAGTTGATTGTTTTTAGCAAAAATCTAACCGTACCTTAAATTACGAAACGGACAATAGACAAGTAGACAACGGGTAGTTGAGAAACTGCATGCACTTCTGTGATGCATTTAGTTGAGGAAGATAAGCCAATTAATGCACGCTAATCCCAATCATACGTTAATTATTAACTTGTTGACCTTTTATATTAGAGAAAAAAATATAATGTTTATTACTATAATAAAATTCACGATTCAATTCCTGTTAAAAATATATTTGTGTTTTAATGTATACTGGAGCTACAATACAATTATAGATTAAGCATGATATATGTTATATAATAATTTTTAATGTACAAAACTCGAACAATAATTATTTCTGAATCTTGAGAAGATTATCATAGTTGTTGAGACCAGAGATGGGGTGAACCAGGCATTATCCACTTGCTATTCTCTAATGCTTAATCCTTCAACGGTTTACCAAAATTTCAATATCTTGTTGCCCTTAAGAAACCTCAATGAGTATTTTTATCAACAAATCATACATTTCTTGCCCGCTAATGACTTGTAAATTGTAATCAAAACGTTTTGTTTCACACAGGTTGTACGCGTCTAGCCGTCAATTACCCAAAATGCATGGAGTCTCAATGATTCAATTGGACGTTGATTTGTTTTATCACAAAAGTTACACGAAACAAATGTATCAATCTCAAGTTCTAATCAACATAAATTTTTATTCGATAAATGAATGTTACTAAACACGTTCATGAAATTTGTCTAGCGGTAAAATAATAATTATTGTGCAAATAGTGTGAAATGATCAACATATAAATGAGTTGAGTCATTCATAATCCATGGCCAGTTTAAACTTTAAAGGGCATATGTAGTGAAAAATCAAGTCTCAAAAACAAAGTGAGGGACCAAACTTCCCCTTTTAGGTCAGTAAGTATGCGTCCTGGCGTAGAAAAGAGCTCCATGGGGCGCGACACGTTGACGTAAAAGAGAGCACTCTGCCCCTCAAGGACATGTCCCGACCTGAGGCACAGAGACGTCCTAGCTCGCCTCGCCTCCAAGAGACCAAGATGCATTTTGCACTTCCGCGCGCTTTCCTAAAAGCATCTAAATTACATTAGAATGTTTTTCTATAAATTTTTCATGTATTTTCATAAACGGACACCTCCCTCAAAGTGTGTAGTTGTACGACGAACAAATATACCTTAGCAGCTGCCATGGCCCAGGATTGCTCTAACAATCACAGCTAAACCTCAAAGAGGAAAGAGGTTAGGTAGCAATGCTGGTTGTTTGGTTTCCTCATCATTCTTTTGCTCATGAGGGACCATAGCAGCTGCATGTGCATGGTTTAACTCTATATATACATACAAAACGTCAGGTCGGGCTCACACAAACTGTTATAGGTATAAATGCTGGCTGCTTATAGATTCAGAGACAGCTCGATCACGGGTACCGAAAACTACATAACTTGTGGCTAAGCTGCGTCGAGGTATTTTTCTCTAGGCCCTCCTCCGCCCCAAGAGAACGGGCAGCTATTAATCTGTGTCCAATTCCGTGCTAGTAGCTAATTTCAATTCAGATCAATTCAGCTCAAACGAAGAAAATTAAGACTTATTAAATACACGGTGTGACCGGAAATTAAATTATAAGCTCATCCCATCCATTCATTCATACAGACAGGTTTAATTCAAGGGGGTACTGCAGACAAACTGTTATATTAACTCACTATCAAATAAGCACATTGACTTTTCTTAGTTTTCTTAATGTCTAACTAATAATAATGCTATTTTTGCTTTTACATTTAATGCAATGATGATTTCTTCATTATCACATAACTGTACATACATGTTTTCTTGATCAGTTCTTTTGTACTAGGACAGTGTACTATATGCACATAGGGATGTATAATCATTACAAGTCGGTGAGTATACGTAAAGGAGTTCGGCTTTATTTTATTTAACTGAAATTTATTAAATTGAATTGACGTAGTTTTTAATTGAAGAAAAACAACTTACTGCTTGACAAAGTTATTTTTGAAACGAGCAAAATTGGACCATTTACAAGAACAATATGTAGAAAAGAATAACAACGATATTTATTAGAGTGCACCAATATGAACTGTACATATAAATATATGCTTGTCATGCATCTAAAGAAGAATCCTGAAGTACTGGGTTTTCCAGTTTCAGTTTTCTCCCAGAAAGGTCAACCAAGCACAGTAATCTCAGATAAAAAGAAACACCCCATAAATATATTATGGCCGTGAGTCGAAAAGACGAAACCACGATAATCAAATGCTTATTTTTGGCTGCCAAACATGTACAGAATGTATTGCTGGAAATTTTAGCCCTTGAAGATCTTCAGCTCTTCTAAGGAGGCTCGGAGATCAGAGCTGTTGCATTCTCCAGATGTTTTGAGAACATTGGGGCTGTCGTAGAATATGACGTCTGTAAGCGGATAATTTCTGTTCGCAAGGAGGGGGCAGGAGGCGCCACTACAGACACCATTCAACACTACAGACTTGTGAATACCGCCTAGCAGTCCTTCGTAATCTGTGTCTCCACTCTCCCCAACGAAGACCACCATTTTTGTCAAGTCCATACCCCAGCGAAGATATAGATACCTGACGAATCAACAGTTATGAGTCTTTTTGTGGAAGTGGATTTACTAGATTGCTAATATATATGGTCTCTCAGTTGCAACTAGACTGCACATGTTTTGGAATAGTTACTTCTAAGTGGAAACGACAAACATTATACTTGCTTATAACATTCATATTCTAGATTAGAAGTTAATGAGAAAAGCCAAACATTATACTTGCAATATACAGCAACAAGTTATTATGAATAGAGCAAAATAAATCCAGTTAGTAATTCAAGGAACAAGACACACCTGAGCGCTTGAGAACGAGATGCCAGGACAGGAATCACATTAATCTTACTTCCATTTTGACAATAAACAGCATGGCAACGTAGAGCCTGAATTCTCATCAGCTTTCTTAGTTCCTTCACAGGGGGAACCTGCAACAGAGAGAAATTTTCGTTCCTTGATCAACAAAAGTACAAGGTAACCTTGACAAACAAAACAATTAAGAGTCAGATTGTGAATTGTAAGACAACTCTTAATGAAAACTTTGGAGATGTGGAAGTTGGCATCTGTTGATCCAGAATCTAATGTAAATGGAAAAGGCAAGAGCAACATATATATGAGGTATTTACCACTTCAGGTTTCCGAACTTTAAATGAATAGCAATAATCAGCAGAAGTCTCTTCATCTTCAACAACAGTTTGTTCTTCCTTTTCTCCCTTTTTATCTGTCAAAGAAGCTGCCCACCGGACCAATGTTTTCCTTAATCCTTCACCACCCCAGCGATACTCAATCTGCGAATGATAATACAAGTCCACAACAAATGGACTATTATCTGAATGAAGAGAGGAGTAATAAAGATCACCACCACTGTTGCAAATAAATGCATCAAAGTCACTGGTGCTCAGTCCTCCGGAGATCAGGAATGATCGTGTTTCTGTAATGCTAAACGATGTTGCTAATATAAATCCAACTGAACCTTCAGCCCTTTCCTTTTCCACAGCCTCAAAGATCTTTTTTACAGTCTCAGAAAGAACAGAGCTTGCATCACAGTCCACAGCAATCACAAAAATCTGTTTCCTCCTTCGCAATGACGGAAACTTACCTGCATTAGAATTTTGGTCAGTAGACCCAGATTTTTGAGAACTCCTCGCAACACCTCTAGACCAGCTATACATGGCATTTTCCAGCTTAGTATTCCTATCTTCAGAATCCAAGGAACTTTCCATGTTTTCTCTGTATTCACTCTTTTCTCCATCAAAAGAGAACTTCAAATTTAAAGATATATCTTGTATATCTCTCAATGAGTCACTTGGTGAATCAGACTCGGAATTTTCGTCATCATCGTCATTTCTCAACCAACGAGGCTGCCTTGGTTTACAACTAGCGATCTTGGAGAGATAAGTTTTGCAGTGTTCTGGCCATGAAAAAAGGTGAATATTTTTCAATCCATTTGATCTACATTTCAACCACAGATGTTTATCGGCTACCAACTTCAAAAGAGCATCAGCAATAGACTGCTGGTCATGGGGATCAACAAGAAGACCGTTGTCCAAAACCTGGCATTAATATTAGAAATGTCAAATTGATTTCAGACAACATATATGGTCTAGAATATATTGTGATTTGTGAGAATACCCTATGTATATCAACAGGGCCTCCATTTTTCGTGGCGACAATAGGCAAACCATATGCCGCTGCCTGTTATATGGCAGAAGATTTACATTAACATCTTGAATATAACTTCATTCAAACCTTAATACACATGTGAGTAGAAGGCATACCTCAATCAGAGTAAGCCCGAAAGGTTCAATAAAAGCTGGATTTATGAAAACACCCTGTTCAAGTTAATAGCATTACAATAATTTAATTGACATCTTAAAGCATGGCTACAATCAACAGGGTGGTTCTCACTTATCAGCACACCACATGGATTAAAATAAGTGTAATAACATCCAATTAAGAAGATGTCAAAACATAATAATCTAATGTAATAGCTTATGTACCACACACCAACAGGCACTGAGACCTTCACTCTTGGACTTCTCAGGCTAAGCTCTAAGACATTCTACTGCATATACTCTCATTTGGCATAGTCTACTGTCAAAACATATATTCTTGAATACAGCCTAAGATAGCCCGGATGATGGTGTGGCTGTGCCATCATTAATTTACTGAAAAGTGCAAATCAAATGGTTGTAGCCTAAACCCTGCAAATTAGTCTACTTAAATGAGCCTCAAGATTATCACAAGGATACCTTTGTTTTTGCTGCCAGACGGTAGATGTCAGGGACATCATATTGCTTGTGATGTTTTGGATATGCTACTTGACCATACAGATCGTACTTATCAATCATCTTAAGGATTGATAGAAGAACTGAAGAGTTTGTGCCTGACATTTCGTCAATATTTTCCCGGTTTCCCATTATCAAGGTCTGCAAAAAATTTGGCCACCATGATCAGTACAACCCCACAAAATAATGAGAAAGTCCCAGTGAATACATATAGATGCACACAATGTTTCTATCTTACAAGATTAGCAAGCTCCCTTAGTGGTCGACACTCCCCAAATGCTTTGACCAAGGTAGTGAGGTTTTTCTTTGGATCTGGCCGAGCAAGGGCAAGTATCATTGGTTTTCTTGGATTTGAAAAGAAACGCATTATCTGTTTATACATATCAATAGAACAAAACAAGAGCATGTTATTTTCACAACGCTGGATACAAGATCTGTGGATGAAGACATGTGTTGGAGACAAAGGATCAGACTAACCTCTGACCAAATATGTGGTGACTTCCCATCTTCATTTACTTCAGTTTCAGTATCCATGTCTCCATCATGTGGAATAATGTGATTAAATTCCATCCCAGGTGGAATTACCTGTAACGAGCAAGCAGTGCTCTTTGTGAATATGTGTACATCATAATCTCACTGGGGTGGGTATTGGATAGAAATCCAAATCAAACATAGCCACTATAGGCCTGAAAATGAAAGATGACTGGATTTGAAGTTCAAACATATAGCTAGTGCAGACATACTCAATCAGATAACAATAGTATTAGTATGTGAAAGGAGTAACATCACAAGGACTCAAATTTCATCTATAATATATCATTTTGCAGCCTTAGCAAGTTCACAACTAAATCAAAAGTTTCAGTTTCACAAAATGATTCACATATACAGCATGTAACGATCACAGTAAAGAGGCTTTCAGTTAGTTCCACAAGCTGCACTAGGAATATTATTTGACAACAAAAGCTTTATTTGGCAACTTTGTGAATGTAAAGCTGCATAAGAGATAATTCCAGGAAACTTCTTTTAATAGGATTAAAAAGGAATAAATCCTCAAACCTAGTTGCTCAATTCTAACCAAAAAGGATATGCAGTTACAGATAATGAAACTATAGACAAACGATTCAACCTGTACAGGGTATTTAAGGCTTTAGAAAGATAGACAAGGGCTATGTCCACAGAATAGAATGGTTCTTACACTCATGCGAGGCATGAACCTTCCATAGCAGCTCACATTACGCCTAATCCTTGCACGCAATTTACGCTCTAGAATTGGATCAAAACCATCATACAAGCGCCACTGCTCCTCTATTTCCTGTCTTGTGCTTGTGATGACTAATTCAGAGGCATCAAGAGATAATTCTTCTGCTTCTATTCTACGCATTATTTTGTACGTAGAATTTATCTCATCCTTTGTTAATCTGCCTTGTCTTAGAAGTTGTTCCAACTTATCACGGCCCAATGAATGTCCAGTGAAAATCATAGGCACATTCAGAGCACCAGATAAAAGAGCAGCTGAGTCACCTGCATCCGCATAATGCCCATGGATTGCAGCAGGCCAGACTGGACGCCCGTTACCAATTTGTTCACCGAGAACCTTTGACATCTGTATAACATGGTTAAGAGCACCATCAACAAATTCAGGGATGTGCGGCCACAGTAGCTCTTTAGGAATATATTTGTCTTTTGGACCAAAAGGAATGCGGACTATATAAGCACCACTACTCTCCCCCATCTCATCAATGCCTTCAGAACTTCGTGGTGGCAGCATCTCTGTAGGTTCACCGTAGCTCCAGTCTACGTCTGGTGATGATACTTGCCTGGTGAGCAGATCAACACGATAAACACCAGGCATCGAAGCTAAAGCCCTTGCCAGTTCAACAACATACTTCACCTGAGGAAAATAAAATAAAAAGGAAAATCAATGTCATGTATAACGGAATCCATACTTCACATAAAGCAACTGAATAATCCCCCAAAAAAACAAAAAAAAAAACAAAAAAACAAAAAAGACAAAGAAAATCCTTGTAACCCAGGAGAATAAATATGCACATGACAAAGCTGAGAAATTTAGAAGATTCTTAAGAATTGATCATACCTGACCACCAGTATCAGAATCTCGGCCAAGCTCCATATTTTCACCACGTATCAATCCATGGACACTGCAAGGAAAATAGTATCAAGAGATCAAGCAATTAAGTTCTTAAATTTTATATAAAAGACCATCAAATAAGATATTCGGCAAGCTCAAGTTCCGGAATCTCTTCCATCAGTAGAGAATATGCAGGACTGTCAAGTAGGTTACCATTAGAAATCAGACAACTGGAGAGCAGAAGTAGCATTCAAATTTTTTTCTTGTACTCAGGTACCTTATTGAGAATCTCTGCCTACCTAATCAAAATAATATATAAATTTTTCCCCTTCTGTTGACTAGCCCAGGCCTCCATAGTTTCAACAGAGCTGATTCTAGGCAACCTGCCCCTGTTGCTCTCACCATGAACAGAAAGGTCACTAGCTGGATGATCTTTCTCCCCCTCAGACAGGTCTTCAGACATATCAGCCACTGCCTCTCTGCGACCTCTTTCACGTTCAAGGCGACGCTTAGCCGATCTCTGGGCTAGCTCACCTTCAAGCTACAAAGACACCAATTATCATAACTGCTGCAATAATAAACAGAAAGAATAATGCAGGTATAACAACTTAGCTAGCAAACACACAGATATCAACCATGGGCATATTTTGTTTGAACATTTAGTATCGTTTTTATACCAAGAATGCAAGCGAGATATTAAAAATAGATTAGTTGTAAATGAATAGTAATTGCCACCTTCGAATCCATATCCTAGCTTATATACCCTACAAGAAAGACTTCGTGGAACAGTAGGGTAAAACACAGAATGCATCCATACAAAATTACAAACTACAGGCAACCCCCATCCCCATCCGCACATGGCGGATGCGAGTACTGTGATGTTACTTCACAAGTTTTTAACCACAGTATATAATGATTTTAGGTAGACAACATCCGTCAAGTAATATATCAAGGTTCAAGGAAGTTGGAGTTGGTGCATATTTCAGTAGAATGATATGAAAGCCAATTCAGCTGGAAACTCATTGACATGTGAAAATTCTCTAACTTCCAGCTTCTACTAACACAACAGAAACTGAGAAACGAGAAACAGATAATCATTGCCAGGATCAAACTGAGTAATAAGTAATAACAAAAAAAAAAAGCTACTTAATTTTCATTTGTTTACGAAAATGAAAGATATTTAATTTGCAGTCACATTGCCCCTTACATACATTCATTTCAATAGGGGGTAACAATCACCAACCCCTCCTCCCCGAATTTGAAGCATTATAATCGTCGAGCTTTTGTAAAAATTTAGCATTTCACAGTTCAAACCACTTAAATTTAAAAAAGAAAATATGTGCACAACTAAATATCAAAATATTTTCGCCTCGTCCCGATTGCATTGACCTTTAGATTAGTAACAAGATATCAAGATAGCACATTTGAACAATCTGATCTCCAAATAGACAGAGTCTGAACTCTGAAGCACTACCAAGTACCAATCAACCACAAAATCTCAATTTAAAAAAAATAGAAACCTGCTTCTTTTGGCGAGCCAAGTTCCAAATCCGCCAGCACATGTTCTCCAGCCTCGTGTTCCTCTCTTGTGGACTCCTCGTCGCTTGCGCCTACAAACTCAAACAATTTTTTCTTACATACAGAAATCGAAAACAATGAGCGAAGAGAAGATCGCGGTAATTGATTAACATACTCGGATCCATGAGCGATGGAGATCGGTCTCGTCGAACCCAGTGATGACCTCTTCCACAAAGTATCTCGTCGGACTAAACCTCCCCCTCTCACGCAGCAGCAAAGACGACGATTTCGAAGTGTCAAGTCCTGCTGGCCCCACATCCAGAATTGCTTCCAAGTAGCTGTTGATCCAATCATTTCCCGCCATCAATACGATGATGATCACGAGCTCACTTCTACTCTTCTCTCTCTATGGTAGACTAGTAGTAGATGATATTAGATGTTTCTGGAACTGTGTGGAGATTCTCAGAATATCATTATTTATTTTTATGAGAGTTTAAGAAAGGAAAGGAAAGGAAGGAATTGCTTTCTTCTTTGTTTCATTTATTTCTTTCCTTCTGCTAATAACACTGCCTACTGTTACAGGTGATACGCAGCTTAATGTGTTTATTGAAAGGAATTTCAACTGTCAACTTTACATAACAGACAGAAACACTTTGGACTTTTATCAAACTTTGCCCTTTTCATTACTCCCTCGGTCCGGTACCATTAAAATAATTCATTTTATTACATATCATTAAAATTTTTTAAGTCACTTTAATTTTACATCGAGATATTTTTTTGAGTCTGCACTAAAACATTAGTCAGCATATCAAGTGACGGTGTTAGCTTGGTCGTTATTGGAAAATGGTATTTTAGTAAAGATTTAGGTAGCGAATTCTTCATTTTAAATAGTTTCTGGTGTATATTGAAAAAAATTTAAAAGGTTGGTGTGTCGAATGACACTTTATGTACAAATTTGCAGTTTCAAGTACCAATATTGAAATTCTTCTTTTAATCATAACAACATAAAATTTGACATTGTAATAACCATATGAGAATGCACATTTCATTAGAAAATTGACAAATTACACTACGAAAATAACTCACCAAAACTGAGGCTCTATGAACAATTAAGACATATACACCAAAGAAACAACATCTCTCGAACCTCTGACCGCGATGTCCGTCCGTCCAAGATGTGATTTGAACACTTGGAACTTTACATTGGTAAATTGTAGGAATTTGATCATCCGTAAGCCCAAATGTTGGAATTGGACAAAAATGAAAGAAATTGAGAATTGGGGGATTTTATTAAGTCTACAATAAATGGAAGGAAATCGAGTGAATAGAAGGAAAAATCATATAATGCATGGAGGGGAATCGAGTGAATAAAAGAGAAAATCATATAAGACATGGAGGGGAATCTAGTGAATAGAAGGGAAAATCATATAAGTCATGAAGAGAAAACCTGTGGAAATGAGTTTTTTTACCATCACTAACGAATGTTTTGGACAACATCCAACCTTTGTGTTAATGAACATTTTTTTCTAACGTTTTAGTGCAGCTAAAAAAAATGTACCGGTGTAAAATTAAAGTGAGCCAAAAAGTTGTAGTGTATTATAAAATTATTTCTTTTTTATTTATAAAAATAACATCGACAATACAATTCATTTTTAACCAAATATTATTACGTCCACATGTATTTTTTTATCTCAAACTCATTCTTAACCACATATTACGTATTTTTCTTAAAAATTGTGTAAAACCAAATTGTTCATTATTAATGAGACGGAGGGAGTATTTAAGATCGATTAAACTCTCGTGGATTAATAAATAAATTATTTTTGTTCCTTTACGTGTCAATAGAGAATTTTAGTATAAAGGATTATATAGCGACCCTTATCTAGTTATCTTATGCACAAATTATTGAATTAGGAAGTGGTATCAACAATGATTGGACGGTTTGGGTTCAATTTGAGTTTTGTGAAATCGCTAGACTTGGACATTACTCATCCAACAATTCAAAAGTGATTATTATATCAAACATTGATTTCTTCGATTTCAAACAACTTAGAAAATAATAAACCATATAGAAAAAGCAATACATTTATAAATTGAATCCATTAACATATAAAAATAAAGCTGAGTTTGCTAAAAAAACAACTCTTAAATAGAAGTATAGGAATATAAATTTTTAATATTACAAATTAACCCCAAATAAAAACAAGTTGCCAAAAACCAGACATCCAATAGCCACCAACTTGAATATACAAAATGAATCCATATACATAATGATATAACCCGTTTACATCATTATCACTGCTAAAAAACCTTCAACTCAAACTTTCTCTCTCTCTAAAATTCTCTTTTGCAACCAAGGGCAAGCAACATATAGAATAAACAACCGATCAAACTATTTTCCGACCAAAGAATCGACAACTACATACATACATTGTTATATTATGCAACAAAAATGATCGAAAATGAAGATAATCTCTGATTTCAAACACTTTTCGTTATTTTTTTTTTCATGTTTCGAATGACAAAATAGGTCAAATCCATGTAGATCTGAAAAGTTAAGTTTGAAAATTTGTAGATCTAGATTTATTCATCTATATTTCGTGTTTTGATGGTAACTCATTGATGTTATTGTTTATGTATTTACGAGGTGTAATCATACTTGTATAAGGATCACATAGTGTTTTTATTCAAAATCCGACCTTATATATCAATTGAGATATGAAAAAAAAACGTTTATATGTTTATAGCAATATGTGCTATGTTCTCGATAATATTGTCTATGTTCTCAACAATATTAGATATGTTTTTATTCAAAATCTGACAGTCGTTTTGTGCTCTGTTTTTCGACATATTATTTTGAATTTAGTTTTTACTTTATTTTCTATGTCCTTACGTATATGCACTATCTTCTCACATATATATCTTATGCTCTCATCAATATCTATTACGTTTTATATGAAATGATTGCGAAGTAATGTTGTTGTTGTTTATTCATTCATAAGGTGATTGTAATAAGGATTTGGCAGTGTATTCGATCCCAAGTTGTAACTAGAAGAAGATGAATGCACCAGAAACAAAAGAAAACGACGTGTGGATGACTATCTATATTCTCTGTTATAATGATTATGATTTCAGTTAAAATGGTTATGATTTCAATTATAATTGTTATGTTCTCTCTTATAATGACTATATTTTTTATTATATTGACTATGATTGAAATCATAATAATTATATTCTCTATTATATGCACTATGATATTAGACTACTAAAAGTCTATATTTTTATTTCAAGTTATTATGTTATTTTCATAAATTACTATGATTTCAAAATGAAAACACTGTGATTTCAAAATGAAACTTTATGATCTCAGAAAAACATTTATAATCATAAAAAGAGAAGCATATATTATATATTTTTAACAATTAATAAAAAGTTTGTACACTTACAACAAACTCTTAATAAGAAAAGGTCAGCATTTTGTTCAAGATTATTCAAAATACCAAAAAAAAGGCATTGTCTTCATCAACCTTCTTATTTTCATACAATTTGAATGCATCACTTTTAAAACAAATGTCAACAGAAAAATACTATGATTTCAGACTAAATCATATGATCTCAACTTAAAACTCTATGATATTAAACTGCGAGTTAATCTGCAAGAGAATTCGTGAAAAAACGATACTGATCCGGATCCGCAAGAAGATTCGTAAAAAATACATATTTAATGATAAATTATAAAATGAAACTGTTTTTAAATTAATTAGTTAAAAATTGTTTCTCCTCAAACTTTATGATTAAAAAATATAAAATCTTATCTACTACTAACAAACTTTTAATCATGTGGTCAAATAATCCCGCGCCACTCCCATACTGCTGAATTATTTTCCGCATCATAAATTCAACTAATTATGCCCATACCGTGATCATCATTTTGTGTGCAAAATTTCGAATGCAATATTCCTAGTTACAATTTTGTTATGGATTAGATTAGATTTCAATGAAGTAGGCGAGAGAAAATAAGATCATTACATCACTAGTTAAGCAGTAGTTATAAAATTTTCTCCCAAAAACGCATATTAACTCATCTTTTCTTTTATAGTTATCCTCCTTACGAAATTGTAGAACTCCTATTTTATGTATAAAAGTATCAAATTGATATCTAAGCACATATAATTTACTCTTCAAAAACTTATACGAGCTTCCTATCTTTGAGCAATATTTTAGAAAGTTTTCGAGTATAAGATTAAAGTTTTGTGAATCATAACATTTTAAGATTCCTAAAATTTTAACATATGAGCATTTTATTACTTATTTTACCTCAAATTTAAATATAGGTAATTTTTTGAGATTTCTACAATTAGTGCTCTTAATATTTTATCTATTTAAATTGTCATCTTTGTACTTAAAGTAGGAGATCTGAGGTTTGATCAATATATATTGGAATCTCAAAAATAACTAAGGAGATAAATTAGGATGGTTTTTCTAAAAATTTTACATTTCCCATAAAAAGTGCTCCTACATTTAACGTTAGCTCTTGCATTATTGTTGGAGCGGAATTACTATACATGATTTCGCTTGGAAACTTGAATGAGTTATTAGTCGGCATACTGTTGGAGCGGCCATTTCCCTACTCAAATCGAATATTATATATACAAAAAATTTAATTTTAATTAAAAAAGACCACTCAAGTTCTAATTCAATCGGTCCTCAGTGTTTCTCGTTTTGCAATTGTTAGCTAGTGATTAATATACTAGGCATCATGTTTAGAATAATGTAGCAGGACACCTGTACAGACATAGAACATGAAGAAAGAATCAAAGAAGTGTATAGTGTTATAAAATGGGATTAGCTGGTAGAGTCAATAATTTGATTAATAATCACACTTACCTTAGTTTTTTTAACTTTTGAATATGCTGTCGTTGACAGAAACCAGTTTCCTAGATCTTCTCAAATAGTGATGTGACTAGTATATTATACTGCGTGTCACTATTTTAGCGTATATTCTAGTCATGGTCGTTGGTCATCCAATAGGATCTAATGTGTCATGTTTCTTTCCATTATCATTTCTACATTATTATTACAATAGTTTGTGGAATCATATGTTACTTCATGAAAGCTACTCATACAACTTACAAATAAATTGGGGGATGTTTGAGAAATAATTATAATCGATCTATTTGACTCGATGAATATTGATTTGGTTTAAAATATACTTTAAATATCCCATTTCAACTTTATTCCAAATATAATTTCACTAAAATCCATCCAAATGCACATTCATATTCTATATCAATCAGTTCCTTAGTAACCTCCAAAACACCAAAACCACTCGGATTGAAATATCCTATCATTTCATCGAATATATGAATTTGAATGCCAACGGACAAGGTTCAAGTGGTAAAAGACTTGAATTCATTAAAAATATTATCCAAATTTACAAAAGTGTACGAAATGATATATCTCTTTGTCAACCACTTTAAATCATTGTCAAACACTGAAGTTCTTAATGTAAAATTCCTTAACAATATGTTTTCATTCATATGCATAGTAATTCTCTTAAATCATTTAATTTGTCATATAATTGTACATGCCTTAAAGAAAGAAATCAATTAGTACTTTATTTCTTTAATTGTTGGATTCGATACGACTACAAGACATGTGGTTCTGTTCATGTATTTGGTATAAGATATACTTCTCCGTCGAAAGTAAGACTAGACCTGGTAAAATTTTAAGAAAAAGTAATAAAGTGAAAAGAAGTTAATAAATTATGAATGTGATTGGATAAAGTAGGAGAAATAGTGAATAAAATATGATAAATAATATATAAAGTAGGAGATAAATTTTCTATTTAATAAAATAAAACTTTCAAACCGGAGTAGTGAAAAATGAAAAACGGAACTTCTAATATGGGAGCATGTCTCAATCTTGTTGAACTTTTCCTCCAACACCAAAAATTAACCTACTTTTCATACAGTTGAATTGTAATAAAAATATGTACACAAAAATTTATAAAATTCCAAACTTTTATGAGAACTAAAAAATTGGTACGTGATACTTGCATGCGGACTTTCAACTCATTAATATTGTTGAAAAAATATTGGATTAATAATAATTTTATATTATAATAGAATTATCAATTATTTGTATAATTTTTAATAAGATTAAATTATATGAAATACTGCAATGAAAAAAATAGTTATGATGAAGGATGAAACAGAAAAAATAAAAGTTGATCTGCTAACCACTTGATCCTCTTCCCTTTTATAATAGTAATAGATCCTGCAAATACTGCAATATTATATATTAATTATGCAGTTTTGTTTGTATATTATTAATTTTTATTTATTTATAAAATGTATTATACAACTGAATTGTTTTTTACATAATTGGCTTTCTTTCTAGACTCTTATTAGAAATTTCAAATATTTAAGGGACTGCTTGGTATAAAATTTGAGTGATCTTTTTCAATTGAAATTTTTTTTTTTATAAAATATTTAATTTGAGTGGGGAGATGGATATAATAAACATGGAGTGAGATTGTATGGGGAGTATATGCGGAATATTGAGGGTTGATGCGATTTAGATCTTGCTAATGTTGCGACCAAAACAAGTGTAGCTCCTTTCATTCATGTGATCTGACATTTGAGATATGACAACATGGTTCCCAAACTGAAGAGACATAGAGAAATGCCTAAATTTCTTCTCACTCACTCTTATATTTCAACTTGGGTATTATTTTTGGAGTTTATTGAAACTATAAGTTTGAGAACATTATTTCACCACATGTTTCAAATGAGAATATTATTACTTTACAATCAAACAAATTGTTTTTGAGTTCACTTGTACTCGAAGTAGAGGGTTAATTGATGTTAAGATTCTTTAACATAAAATCTTAAAAAAAATAATGATGTTTAACGTCAAATATTATAAAGAAAGACTCAATATATTAATATAATATTATAACGAGTCAAAAGTTAACATTTAATTGAAATTCAAATGATTAGTATTTAATTTAAAACCGAATTGACATCATAGACATTGTATTATAACTTGTTCCATCCAAACTTGTTCAAACATTTAACATTTAAAATCATCAAACGACAGTTCAAGACCTAGACAGCTAATATCATCAATATGCAAATAATTCATGATGTATTGTAAATAGATAACTATCAGATCCCAGCAAGGTTAACATGACCTCTTCCCATTTATGTCCATTCTTCGTAAACTGATAGAACTACATTAGAGGATGCTCTAGAGAATGAGGATAACTCCTCCATAATATCATCTGCCCGTTGAGCACCACCTATCAGGTATCGAAGACTCTTCAGCTGTGCACTAGTTTCCAACAGAAACTTTGCTAGAGCCAACCCCTCAGGCAAATGATCCCATGAACCGATACGAAACTCTACTTCCTCCAGGGTAGACATAATGCATAATGGTACAGACTCCACAGCATCATAGTCATAGAAAGACCACTCTTCCTGATAAAAGAAGGGGCAAATTGTCATAAGCTTAAAGATTATACTACATTATTGCCAAGCCACTAATATGGAAGAAAATCTTAGAACTTTAGAGTGAACGTGTTTTACCATATTTATGACTATAATTTGTATAGATGGGGTGGCATGAAGAAGCTCAAATAGCTCTTGTGTGTTACCACCATGATTACAAGGATCAGCGCACAAAACAAGTCTTCTTAGATTCTGGCAAACTGAAAGAGGAATTCCTTCCCGTGCTTCCAGAATAGCCTTCAGAAACACAAACGCGCAAAAGAAGTGCATTAAAGAATGAAGATGTTAATATTGTTTCGCAATCTTGATTGGAAACACAACACACAAAAGAAGTGCATTAAATAATGAAGATGTCAATATTGTTTCGCAATCTTCGAATGGAAACAGTGAGGTTAATAGTACAGTGTAAGATAATTTAAAAACAAAACTAATTACCTACAATATAACTGGATTAAAGTGAGCATATTACTAACCTGGGCCAGGAAAAATGATATTGTCAAATCCTCTATCGATGATGAAAATTCTTTCAACAGATTTCTTATACGCAGTCCACTATCCAACAAGTTTCTCCCCCAATAATTGAAATATGCAGTATTTTCAAGAGTGGCAGAAACAACTGTTGATTCAGTTAGACTAAAGTTTTCCAGAAGATCACGAGAACTGAACTTTTCAATGTTGGCACCATGAACATCAATGGTGTAGTCTAAACGACATGGTTTAATGACAGAGGACATGAACCTATTGAGCACAGGAGCATGGATTTCCACTTTAGTCGCAGACCATTTACAATTTCGCAGTGAGATTTCTTTTGCAGCTGGGAAAGTGAAGAGCAAAGTTCTGGTATTAGAATTCTTGTTGGATACACTAACATTTTGAAGCTTTAAGATTGTAAGGTTGGGAAAGTGATTCTCAGCAGGCATTTTCCAAGTGAGAAACAGAAGGCTCAAGTTTTTCAATGAACCGGTATCCAAAAGGCTGTCGTGCAAGACAAAATCATCAATACTGGTGTCATTCGACAGATCTAAAAAATGTGTCCCCATATTAAAGATCCTCAATTGTGATACCGAAAGATCCAAGTAGATCCTGTGAGGATTGTGCAAATTAAGGAGTGTTTTTCTCAGAAATTTAAGAAAACACGCAATCTTATCGCATTTCTGCTCCAGCTTGTCATCATTGATATCAACATTATAGATACAGGTCCATTTCTGTATCCAATCTTTTGATAGCACACACGTCGCCACTGCATCAGTTGTAGGCAAACGTGATAGAACATTAGCTATAATATCCTCTGGTAGCTTGCTCAAGCGATCTTCAAGACACTCCATTTGAGATTTCGCCACTTGAACCATCAAATCAACCTAAAGTTTTACAAATGCAAGCATGAGACAAATCAAGACTCATATTTTTGCAGTATACAACAAAGCAGGAACCAGAAATGAAATGTTCTACACTTGGAAATCATGTTTATTGAACTTTTGGGGTTATGAATGGTTCTCTGAAGTTTGCGATAGCCTCAACGCATGTTATGAGCATTCGTAGAGCAATATGTGATCATTTAATGTACTTCATTCTTTGCGTGTCAAGTTTAGGAACTTTGTATATATCGTGTTTATCCCAAAACCCTGGAACTACAATTTCTTATTCTTAAAAGCACCTGGCAATTCAATATTTTCATAATATCGGTGAATCATACTTGGAAATAGATTCTCCTTCAAACGCTTTGCTTGTGAATACTAACTGAACTGGTAAGTTTTCCACATTGGTATTCTTAAGAAGTGTAGCAATAGCTTTTTGCATTCAACTATGAAATAAGCCTATTACTTCAAAATTTGCAATTTGATTGCTGACTTCCGCATTCTAGAATAGGCAATGCCAGTTCTTAACTGCACAAGACCGGTATACTTGCTTATGTATTTGCATATGCTAGAAGAAACAACGATTACTCTATCAACTATTGAGATCAATCTTGGCATCATTTAAAACAGGCACATCAGAGAACAATTAATACTCCAATTTGGAGACTCGAACTCGAAACATAATAAAAATTAAAGCATTCTAGCTGCACACCAACTTTGTCAATGAATTAGGCAATGCACTATAGAAAATAGAATGTTTCTGAAACAAAATCCTACCTTGATCAGATTCTAATACAGCTTGAAACTTGAGTTAGCTAAAAAGGGAATGATTGAATTTATATATAGCTAGATCTTTTCAAGAACTTCACCTTCTCAGTTCAACTAGCAATTGAGTTTAATTAAATGGTTTCTGATTTCCATTTCATTTACAAGAAAAATGTTAAGGTTTCGTCGAATGTTAAGTGTTTCATCTTCTTTTCCCACCGAATTGAGCTATGCCATTCTTAATTTTAACGAACAGTTGGATATAAATAGATGTTGAAGCAGAAAAAACACTGGAATTGCACCATAAAATTGGTCCTCGAAAAGTCCGAACGGAGATTAAAAGCAACGGGAGAAGCAAAGAAATTGGAAGGAAGAAGAGAAATAAGTTACCAAAATGAAATGAGACTTGCTGTTTAGCTCCGACCACAGTATACTCTGTTTGCTGAGCGGGAAGGCAAAAATAAAGAACATGAACTGAAATGAAAATGACACTGAGAAATAAATTGGCCCAAATACGTCGACATTCCCAATGACTCTGGTTGGCTAGTCAGTCTACTCGATCGAGTTAGAGTTGGGTTAAGTCGGGGAAAAAACTTTTTTTAGTACCTTATTGAGACGGATTGTTAATTTAGGTACTTTAATTTGTCACGAATCAATTTATATATTTTATTATGGCATATTACCCAATTGTTATATAATTCACAATTTGACCAATTTTATGACCTCTCTTTGTTATCCAGGTTTGATAACTCACCATAATATATAAATTTCTGTCAAATTTATGTTTTCCTGACGTAGAAGCTACGGCATAGCATCTTAAAAGTCTAATTCCTAAATTAATAGAATATGCAGTAGCTCTTCCCAAATTAATTTGACTCCTCTAAAGAACCAAGTTCTCAAATTTATCGAATACTATCATCAAGATAAACTATATCTTCCTCATCATCTAATTAAACCTCAACAAAAATATATCATCATGATTAAAATAACAATGATAATCAATATTTCTCCCCCCATCTATTTTAATAAAATTGAAACAAGTCATAATTTCAACTAAAAAAATATTATTTATTAAATACAACGATAATACATTCTTTACCAAATATAAAGATAATAAGTACACACATATTATTTTTGAATTTTGAAAGAGCAATCTAGACCTAGCAGCTTACAACCATTCCTCTTCCCATTTTCTTCTTCACTGTCTGAACTCTGAAGATAGTGGTGTGGTGAAGCCATAGCACTGCCACTAACCAAGATTTGACGTGGGTTCTTCGCAAGTGAACACATTTATTCAACCTAAGTTTTGATTATTTTTCTGTTGTTTTGAAGTGAAGCTAAGTTTTGGTTGATTGATCATGACAGATGGCTACTGTACTTTCACGGAGATCAGGTGGTGGTGGTATCTGCTACTACTTGTTTCGGGATAATTCTCGTTTTGTTTCTTCTTCTTCTTCTTCTTTGTCGCAACTGGTTTACTTGTCTAGCTCTACTTCTAAGGAATGCAGCAGCTTCAAAAAACCAATTGCTCCTGATTTCTTTATTCAAAAGTATCAGTTTTCTCCCCTAAAGTTGCTCGAATGAAAAATCCACTAAATGCTGACCTATAACTTTCCTTCCTCAGAGAAGGGATTCTCGAATTCCCAATTGGAAAGAATCATGAGATGGGAACCTGGTTTTGTTTCTTCATGTATTGAAAATACAGTGAAACCAAAGTTCAAAGATTTCAAGGACTTGTGATTTTCAGCCTGGTCTATCTCGAAGCAGCGCATGTATGCATCAATCTCTTCATCCTCATTGACTGAGGCGATCTCGTTCGGGTTCGAACACATCGAGAAATTGGAGTCGGAAGACACACCGAGTGAAGGACCTTCAAATATAACACGAAGATCACTCAACATTGGATCACCTAGGTGGAAGTACCAAAGGCATCTTTGATCCTGAAATTAGCAGTCAGAGTTTAAGATTCAGCTATGAAATTGATCATCAGAAATTGAGATGCAATTACAATCAGAAAGAAAAGAGATAGCCGCAAACCGAAATAAGCTTGTCCCACACTTTGTCCTCGGTCTGGAGGAACTTGTTCTTCACAACATCAAACTGCAGACCATTAGTATTCAGCAACTTCATGAACACTTCATATCTTTCATGCAACTTCTCCACAATCGCATTCATGTCATCAAAATGGTATTCAACCCCAAACTTGCGAAACAACTCTGTGATGATGATATCGTATGCAAAGAGTGTCTCATTCGGATAGGTCCACGGAATCTCATGGTCTAGAGCAATTCTCTCTAGTGAAATCACCATGCGCTCAACGTGCTCCTTCGGATACTTCTTGTCGTAGGAAACCATGTCTTGAGCACGTTGGATATCCAATGTTGTGAAGTGAGAAGCCATTTTTCGATTTGTTCTTGTTTAGAGATTAGATGAGATAGTGTGCAAGTGTAGAAATTGTTCACTTTCAATACACTGCCATATATAGATCATTGAGTACATGTGCCCTATTAATGTCGAGTACCTAATTTACGATGGTTGGTTAAGTCCAAATTGACTACACTTGCACTACAACAATGTGTAACTTTTAAAGTCACACTATACCCAAAGCTCCTCTCTCAATCTAATCTAATGAAACCTATCCATTAATACCAAAGATTTCAAATCCCCACTTGGCTAGTGTGCCCATGAATCTTTGAAAAACACAAAAGATTTGCATTGTATCAAAGTCCACTAATTAAGCAAGAATTAAGGCTAGGTACCATTTTCATACTAGCAAGTCATTCCATGTTTGTACAAATGCGCGCATTTTAAAAAGTATATTGATGTTTGTACAAGGTAGTCCCAATGTATGATTTTAAATGCAATCAAATTATTGTCGTTCGAATGAAAATTGTTTGATTACATAATACATTAACACCCCTAAAATCATGAGAATACAAAGTTTCACAACAATATCTACGAGGACAATACAAGACGTGTCGACTTTTAAATGAAGATAATGAAGAGGAACAATTTGACAAAGTAAAAATTGGATTCCCACCCTTTTATCCATTTTGCGGGACAGTTTGGCGCCACAACAACAATTTTGTGCAACGTGGCCACTCCCCATCCATTCAACATTTTGTATCTACTTCTTCTCGATAACTACCAGTTGAGGGTTTCAGGAACCCTAACTCCGAAATTGACACTGCTCAATTTTTAAAATAATACATTGTAATTGATCTACAATGGCATCCCGGACAACTAGGTCCTCGACAAACCCGGAAGTGGATAATGATGCTCAAGAAATTTCTTCCATTGAGCTCTGTAGGTGTCATCCAAGAAAGAGTGTTCGTGAAGGTGTCAACTGGACCATGAATCCAGGTCGTCGCTACGTGGGTTGCCAAGTCTTTAGGGTAAGTAAGTTTCCATTAAACTGCAATATCATATAAGGTCTTTTTATGACAATTGACAGTTCGGTTCAACCTTGTTTGTAGAAGGATGTACCCGGCTATGGTTGCGGATACTACAGGTGGATTGATGATCCTCTTTCGCCGCATGTTGAGAGCATAATTTTCGGTCTGTTTCATAAGAAGATTGTTACTGAACATGCTGTGCAGAGGTTGGAGTCAAAGGTGCAGGAATTGCGGGCTGCAGAGAGGAAGTTGAAGGAAGAGTTAGAGTATCAAATGGAGGAGAAAATGCACAACTGGAAGAGTACATGGATGTCATTGCAGAGATGAAACCATTTGTTGGGATCAACAAAGAACTCATGGCAGAAAACAAACTGCTCAGATCCAGGTTTGCACGTTTAGGAGTGACTTTGATTGTCGTCATTGAAGTGTTCATCATGATGACTTTGATGTATGTCTGATTATTCTACCATTGTTAGTCTAATGTTGGTGGTAGGCATGATATAGTTTGATTCAGAACTAACTTGTAATGTTCACTCAAACATGAAACACCAGCTCCTAATTCTTCGGCTAATATGATATCCCTTATGGTTAATCTGATTACGTGTTTTGTACTTCGTAAGTATTGAGTTATTCGCGACTTAAGGGTGTTTTTGAAAATTGTCCATTAATTTAAGGTTGTTATCGACCTTTTACACATTACAATTAAAACCAATCGAACCAATCAACAAAGATGCACGTTGTACATGTTAAATGCGCTAAAACATTCACTGGATGCGCGACTCGGAGGCGTGATTCGGCCCCGACAAACACACTCCTGAAAGGCTGAAAACGTAAACCAATCAACGAATGCGTCGGTCAACGCGCATTTTTGCAACTTAAAACAGCTAATCTTGACTGGGCCATTTCACTGGGTTGTATTTTGAAACCAATCAGGCCCGAACCATACGAAAGGCTGGTACTCTAAACACCTTTGATTCATGCAAAGTAAATTTTTTATTATTCGTTACACACCATGATTAAGACAGTCTCACATCAGGAGACTCCCAATTTAGCAGCTAATTAAGAAAGATTAACTTAAGACATCACTCATGCATACTTCACCAACTCAAACAGAAATCACTTAACCGAGCCGTACCCAAACTTATTCTTAAACCATAGCTCGAATACTACATCAGCAACAACACGAGTCAAGATCAAAGCAGACTATTAACAATGTGATGAAGTGCAAAAGCAACGAAGTCGGAATCCCTTGCAGTCGCCTCCAGGGAAGCCTTCGGTTTTACAAACGGAGGCACAGTTGGTGTCACTCAAGCATTTTCCCTTAAAGCGGCTGCTCTGCGACTGGCATTTCCTTGCCTCTCCAACCATTGGTCCTATATAACGCAACATCAATAACAAGTTAAACATTTATTAGCATTAGAAGCGGAGTCAGAAATGAAATTTAATCGGTTAAGATTGAAACTAAGTATAACAAATTATATGTGACATGGGAATTACTACTAACCAGTGATGACCAGGATAAGGAACAAAGCAAACAAAACAGACCAGAAACGAGCCATGTTTTTTTTTTAATGATCAAGATTAAGACTGAGCTTATTACTAGTTAGTAGGTAGTAGCTTATGTATGGGTTTGTGTCTTGTGATGTGATAAAATGATACTTGGAGTGAGTGGTATTTATAAGCTAACAAATTGGATAAGAATATGGAAAATGGTAATAACAAGTAAAGAAATGTAAACATCCATGTGGTTCCACTCAGAGCGTCGGCAACTACACCAATTCTAACTTTTCATTCTATAATTTCGTTTCTCATGTCCTTTTCCTCAAGATTTGTACTATAAATTTTTTTAAAGTTATTATTAGTGAAATTAGCTGAAAAGGTAGTTAATAACTGATCAGACATTCTTTTGATTTTTAACAAATTAATTTGATTAGTTTCTCAGCCCGCTAGTTTTTCAGCTAACTTGTTTTAAAAACTGCAGTTAAAAAAAACTCATAGAGCTGAAAAATTAAATAAAAACTAGTGGTAAATATAGCCTAAATATCTCGTTTAGTTGTATTATGTACAATTTTAAATTGATTAAAAGGTTCATAAAATGTGTATATTACTTCAACTATCTCATTTAATTGTATATGTTTGCTTTCAAATTGATTGGAAGGTTACTACAACTATCTAGTTTAGTATATGTTAATTGTAAATCGATTTTAAAAAATATGTGAGTCAGTTTTAGAGTAAAATTACTTGAAACAAAAAAAAAACATAATAAGATATGTCGTTTTATTGGAGATGTAAGGATAAAAATAATAAGAAGAATGACATTTAAAATATAACAAGAGTTGATTGTAATAGTTTAAGTTTTACAAGACTGGAGTTCAAGGCGCGAAAAGAAGAGAGAGTGAATTAATTGAGCAAAGAACACGGAGGGATCAAAATCAAAAACGGAAACAATTATCAACTGAGACAAAGGCAAGGCAAAGTCGCATCAATTTTATGTTTCTTCCAACACAACACAATTCGTCTCCTTCGACCTCTAAGAAGACAAAAATGGCAACTTAGGTTTACAGTTTTAGTACAGTGGTACTATTCAATCATGATCGTCTAAACTTGATCAACGACTGGGTTAGTAAGCTTGTTCACCAAGTATATCGTGTACTATAGCTAGTTTTGTATTATAGCTAATTTTTCAAACAAGTATTTTCGTGTATATAATAATTTCTCAGTAGCTCATTCGTGATTACCAACAATCAATACAATCATCTCTCCTTCAAGTATTTATTTCTTCTGCTATTTTATCACGCCTTGTATATGTTCAATTGCTCATTTTGTCTTGATTTTGTAAAAGAAAGCATTTGGGATTAAGTATCGAATATTACTTGAATTTTGAAAATGAACGGTATTAAAAGTCGACCCCTTCTATGGAGGAACTTAGAAATGGAAATGATTAATCACTTAATGATGAGTAGGATAGAATTATTGAGACTCGTGGAGCTTGCAAAAAATGACATGGAGTGAAATGGTGAATATGACAAGTAGTGGGTGCGTTCTGCAAAAAGTTTATCACTTTTTCTGAAGCAATGCATACATGTATGTGTCCCCATTGCTTTTCTGCAAAATTTTATCGTATGTATAATGTATGTGTGTGTGTGTCCCGTAGCTCAACATATCAAACCAATGTGTGGTCATTCCTGACACTCAGTTTTAACTTTTAACCCGGACATGAATTATTGCACGCTGTGTTATGCGTACCAGTAGACAGTAGTCATCAATCACGGTGCAAATTAACTTACTTACAAACTTACCACATGGTTACTTTACTTAGATATTATTGGGAATTCCTAGTGAACGAGTGGGGTCAATTCTGAATTCACTGAATTCAACATATTGGAAATGGGAATTTGTGCGTAATGTGTATTCGTTTGTTAAATAAACATAACATTAAACGCGTTAATTCGCTAAGTTCGCCTAGTGATAATATAGCTAGTGATGACTAAAATATGTAGTGTGTTTGATCAAATTATTTAGTGCTCTCAATGTATCCTACCCATACCCATTTAACTACATAGGGTAAGAGTCCGGATCCTACCCTTATTAATTTTAGACTCTACCCGGGCCGGACTCTTAAAATAATTTTAAAGGTTCCGGGTCCATGCCCTTTTCCAAATTTTCTAACAACCTCGTTCACTAGATTTCATTCTCGAGTTTTCAACACTATCATCAATACTGGTGGCGCTCCGCCACCGCCTACCCGTCGTGGTTCATCCGTCGGTCCGCCTTCTACACCGCCTTAGAAGCAAACCCTTGTCTCAAATTTCAATTTGCATTAGGTTTGTATCTTGAATTTTTTTCCTTTTGCATTTCGTTTTTTTTCTTTTCTCCATTTGTTTGAGTTAGAATATCTGGTGTCGATATGGTTATTTTTATTGTGTATGATGTTATCATGTCGATATGTGTATGATTATAGTATGAATCAAACATAATCAACTTATTTTGTTATTTTATTTCCTCAATTGGGTATGATGCCGTTTGATGGAGATGGCATTTTGCCATTTTGAAATAAATTAGTGAGGGAGATGGCTTTTTATCGTTTGATGTAGCATGACATTGCAATAATTTAGTGAGGGAGATGGCATTTTGCGCCTTTCTTGACATGATATATAGCATGACATTACACAATGAGCATTTATGGGCAATAACAGATTAATTGATGCAATTTCAAATGACATAGGAGAGTTCTTTCATATTAATTTATTACTACTAAATTAGTTACTACTTAATTAATTATTGTACGTATTGTGTACTCAATGTATTTATGGGCAATCGCCTATTAATTATTGTTCTCATCTTAAGATTGTTAGCATTATTTGTTGTGTCTTAGTACTATTTAATGTTTATTGTGAATCTGTTTCTTGGTTTTTAGTAATATATTGATCATGTTAAGGCCTACTTTTGATTTGGTAATACCTTTCTTTTTCAGCAATGTCGGTTAAAAGGGGAGGAGCCTCTCGACATTCATCTCTTTCGAATACTAACCCTGCTCTTGATGGGGAGCTTGATGACGAAGAAGTACATCCACCTACTAAAAATTCGAGGAAATCAACTTGATGACGAAGAAGTACATCCACCTACTACAAATTCGAGGAAATCAACTTTAAATGTATGGAACTATATGAAACAGATTGTGGAGGATGGTACACAATTTGTTGAATGTCATTGATATCTTGCAAAATTGACTCGCGGTGGTAATACGGGAACCAATCACCTTCGGAAACATGTGTATACATGCTTTAATTCAAGAAAAGTTCGAGTTGGATACATGTTTAGGAGAAGAGAAGTGTCGAAGTGGAGAAGATCTTGATGTTGTGGAGGGGTGGTTGAGTGTGGGGAAAATGTTTCCAATCTTACGTACCATAGCTAGAGATTTGCTAGCCGTTCATGTGTATACACTAAAAACATGGTTTAGCTTCACGACTGGGAAATGGCAAGCAATTTGGAGCATCGATCGTGGCAGCTCGGCTGTTATTTCACAAATAATTGTATGAGATATTGTAACAAATTGTGTCGTTATTTGTGCATATGGGTTTGTTACACATGGCATAGCTAGAGAAAAAGTCATGGAGAGCTGCAGAAAGGTGTTGGACTGGTATCATCCACAAATTAAATGTGTATTACATGTGTGTCCGTCGGTGAAAAGTGAATAATGGAGTAAGATTACGTACTCTTAAAATTCATTCCATTTATATTTTATAATACATTTAAGTTTAATTCCATTTCATTAAATTAAATTTAATAAATATTAATTAAAAGAAACAAAGCTTAATTTTTAGAAATGGGTGTCCCCTATGACTATAAAGTTTTTAGATAGTGTTTGGTTATATATTAAGATTAAAAAAATAAATTTTTAAATTTTCACAAAGTCCTATAAAAGACCGTGTATGGATAACTTATCTAGAGATTATTAGAGTATTGATAAAATGATTAGATTTCTCACATTTTAGTGTTTTTAGATGAGATGAAATTCTATCATGGTATCAGAGCTTTTGGAGTATTTCCACATCTCTACATTAATTTTCCACCTAGATTTCAACCTCACATCTCTACCATAATTTTCCACTCGATTGGTATTCCCAAAGAGGTTGAAATCGACCACAAGTACGAGGGAGTATTGGAGTATTAATGTAAATAATTGGATTTCTCACCTCTCTATTTATCTAAAATTTCGAACTTGTAAAGATGTGAGGAATCTAGTCATTTATATTAATACTTCAATGGAAACGTCGATATATATTCTTAACAAAGCTATCTATGTTATTAATTATTTTGAATGTGTTGTTAATGAAATCAACTTTTTTTTTAAGATGAGAAAATATATTTTTTTTGATTCACAACATCGATGATTTTTTGACAAAATAAATTCGTTAATAAATAAATTATTTAAAAATCGACTCTTAAAAATTTTGATGTTAATTTTTTTCATTTCGCTCAAGTTTTTAACTCTGTGTTAAATACTCCCAGGTTTTTTTTTATAAGCCTTACGATTATAATCACTCAATAAATATTTAAGTCACAATAATAACTTTTTATAAATAAGAAGTATAATTACATTGCAGTCCTTTAAGTGAAAAAAATAATCCGTAACATTTTAAAATCAAATTTACCATTTAAAAAACATTTATTATGGGTGTCAAAAGATCTATATATTATATGCGGCGAGATAAGTGACAAACTAGTTCAGTGATTCATCAGCGTCTGCCTTGCCTTTAATAAGTAGTGGAAATCAATTCACCTTCTATGCTTATCCTTTCGTGCATTTGTAGATTTAAAGTATTCTTAGAGACGTGTCATGTTTACACTCTATTCGATTTATCGAACTTGATAATTATATATAAATTATTTTACTCTGAATTTTGATTAATCATATATAAATTATTTTACTCGGAATTTTAATTAAATTATCTGAATTTCTGAATTCGAAAAAACATAAAGATACCGCGACAGATCGAAGCAACGTGCTCCGCTCCCAAAGAAGTTTAAAAGTGTATATACAATGAAACTAGATATTTAAAGAAGTTTATAGTACAAATCTTTTGGAAAAGATATGAGAAACCAAATTATAGAATGACAAAGTTGAATTGGTGTAGTTGTCTGGTGAGTGGGAAATAATACGCCGACGGTCTGAGTGGAACCACATCCATGTTCATTTACAGTTTATAATTTTATTATTCTCTCCACGTCGAAGAACTTTATACGGATGAACAGTTTTACTTGAAAATAATAAGTGAGAAAAGAAATCCTTTTCTTAATGATAAATAATGCAATTTAAGTGTAACATTAATAGTATTTTTATTACTTTATTAGATGTGAGGTAACTTTTTATTTTCTAATATATAAAATTTTAATGAACAGTTAAAGTTATTAAGAGACTGATTGGTATAGAATTTGAGTGGACTTTTTCCATTGAAATTGAATATTTTTTTATAAAATATTCCTTTTGAAAGGGAGATGGTTATTTCAGCAATCAAAGAGGAGTTCAATGGTCATTTCAGCAAAGGGGAGTTCAATGAATAAAGTTTCGATGGACAATGTGAATACCATTTGTTATCCTATAAATACCTCTCACTCCTAGTATCATTTTATCACATCACAAAGACACAAACACATAAATAAGCTACTACCTACTTACTAGCTAGGGATAAGCTTAGTCTTCATCTTGATCATTAAGAAAAATATGGCTCGTTTCTGGTCTGTTTTGTTTGCTTTGTTCCTAATCCTGGTCATCACTGGTTAGTAATTCCCATGTCACATATAATTTGTTATACTTAGTTTCAATCTTAACCGATTAAATTTCATTTCTGCCTCCTATAATAGTGCTAATTGTATAACTAACTATAGTAATATTGTTGATGTTGTGTGTCTTATATAGGACCAATGGTTGGGGAGGCGAGGAGCTGCGCGTCGCAGAGCCAACGCTTTAAGGGAAAATGCTTGAGCGACACCAACTGTGCTTCCGTTTGCAATACTGAAGGCTTCCCTGGAGGCGACTGCAAAGGATTCCGACGTCGTTGCTTTTGCACTAGACATTGTTAACAGTCTGTTTTGATCTTGACTCGTGTTGTTTCTGATGTAGTATTCGAGCTTTGGTTTAAGAATAAGCTTGGGTACGGCTCGGTTAAGTGATTTCTGTTTGAGTTGGTGAAGTATGCATGAGTGATGTCTTAAGTTATGGTGTGTAACGAATATGGTGTGAGACTCTTTCTTAATTAGCTGCTAAATCGGGAGTCTCTTGATGTGAGACTCTGTCTTAATCATGGTGTGTAACGAATAATAAAAGTTTTACTTTTCATCTAAACACATACCAGTTTCGTATATTAGTAATAATATTAGTACAATGCGACAGTATTAAAGTTATTCATCCTGTATTTAACTTCTGTGTTCGTAGTTGATTGTTGATGGACCAGGACTGTGCAAAGTTAAAGACGGAGAAGCAATACGCTCAAAGAGACTTATAGCAAGTCCCAAGTCCAGTGCTATCTAAAGCCCCGTCTAGACTAGAATATGCACAATAACATTCACGTCGCCCTTGCCTTTGTTCAGACAAACACGAAGAACATAAATATTGGGATTTTGGGATCACAAAGCTAAAACGATAATCTCAACAAGTCAACAACAGTACATAAGATGCATTTTGATCTTGTGTAAATGAATGCAGCCAGTAGCATATAAACAGTTTATAACACTGATACTTGGTCCTATGCCCTTCACTGACTTACATTTTCTATGTTCATGTTCTTTGGGCTTCAACTGGTTACAATCGCTTTGAACGTAACATTTACCAGAAGTAAGACTTAAAGACTTGTTAGGGTAAACTGCTGGAGCCAACATTCTTTACGAATCCAAAATATATTGTATAACAGTAGTTCGAGCCTTGAATTCCTATCGCTGCACAAGGATTAAACAAGGTCCTCTATCTAATTCAATAAGACTTAACTTGCTAAATACTTATTCTATAACCAGTCTTGGTTTCAGCAAATGTACATTGATTGTACATAGTCTACCAACTAGAATAGCATTTTTTCAAAAGAGAAAGATCCCCAAATCATTGGTCTAACACCCCATAGTGTTTCTCGCCTACCAGAAATTGAGGCAAATAATGAACTTGAGAACCGCTACAGCTCTTGGCTCCACGGGGATAGAATAAATTGATCCAAAGCCTGCACTTTTACAGGCCAAGGTATTCACAAAACTTGCAAGCAATGGTACAGAGATTTGCCAGCTCGCTAACTGATCACCCTGGGCAGAGGTATACCCAGTCGAAGTCTTTTCCACCTGCTCTTCACCAGCATCGGATGTAGACTCAGGATGTGTTCTGGCATGAAGTCGTGTCGTGTTAATATGCCCACTATTGGTATGCGCTACAAACAGATGAAAATGAAATTTAAACAGTCTGAAGAGTGAGATGGGAAAGCAGATGAACAAATATCACCGCAAAGTGAAATCTATTTTAGTATGCATATGGTGGCATCCTACAGAGGAAGTCCTGAACGAATTGATCATCATTGTCTGAAAAATGGTTCTTCCCAGCAACTATTTATAAACAAATATAAATTTCCCTCCCCTCTCATCTACCAGCCATGACAATAGTTGGTTCCGCTCAAAATATTGAATATAAACCCAGTATATTATGTATATTCTCAAATCTTACAGTTGATGGTGTGCAATTAGGAATACATGCACAAGTGTGTACTATAAAAACCTTCCTAAGTTTCTTCCAGGGTAAGAAGAACCCGAGGAGTCCAGGAGCATATTCAATCTTTATAATGTATGATAGGACTGCCATGAAAATGTGACCTTGAAATATAGTTAAAAAAATGTGATGTTCTGAGGACTAAAGAGAATGAAATTAAAAAACCAGGAGCAATTGCCAGCTGAACTGAATTAAATTTCCGGTTCTGGAGTGGAAAAAAGAAACTGTTAAATTGAAAAGTCTTACCCCAGAAATCTTGGGAATAACTAGGAGGTGCCTTAAGCCAACTTCACGGAAAAGTATGAGTGCTTTTGCCAGTGACATAGTTTCAACAACTGTATAGGGTGAGGTGTTGGTAAACGGGTGCAAATCGACAAACATCTCCATCTCTTCTTCGGATAATTCGATATCATTAATATCACCACCATGGGCCAAACCTTTCTTAGCAAAATCATCGGATGAAAACTGTATAAGTGCATCCATACCAAGTTGTGCAGGAGTTCGCAAGAATGATTTTGCTTTTAGTAGTGTAATGAGATGGGCTCGGAGGATTAAACCAAATAGGACAGGAGATGGAGAGATTGGGGGCTCATCCATGACAGGGAAGCCATTATGTCCAGTGGTTTTAAGGACATGAACGATATTACCAACTTTTTCAATGCCATGGAATATCTGAAGCGGGCCCGTGACCACATCACTGACAGTCAATTGCCTCATATA
>JAYMSP010000385.1:0-54652 GCA_036897095.1 Plantago elongata | reverse complement strand
CCCCCCCCCCCCCCCCCCCCAATAAAATGAAGGACAGAAGAACCTTGAACTGAGTTTACAATGAAATCATTGTTCTTTTAAATTGATGCCATCTACAACTTCACACACGGGATTTCTACTAAGGGATGACTACATTCAGCTGACTAAATCCCTGATTGAAAGAAATCATGCATCCTTCGTTGAAATTACAAAATGCACGTGGGGTCTTAGTTCACTTGAGGGAAACAAGGAATGAGATCCTATGAATATTTAAAGAGAAATACAATGTGTTTTTATATACTTGTTTGCGTTTAACAGCATTCCACGTTCTTAATAATATGGATTGCGAGATCATTGAAACTTTAATGAAGTGTAACCAGAAGAATCCAACCTCTCTGTCCAAAATATTATTCAAAGTTCAAACTGATTCTCTTAAATTTCTTCCATTTTCTGATGTAAACAATCATCTGATGAAATTGTTTACATCTTACCAAAAAGAACAAGGAAAAAAAAGTTACCCAGAAAACATTCAACACCATTAACACAAATTAGCTAAACTAGATTATACACAATTGATTCCAAATTCCAACTACTTGAAATTTAGTTAAAGTAAACCAGTAGACATACCGTTGGGAGCTTTGGGATGGAGCCCACAGGTAACAGATAACACAGAGCAATGCAAGTGCAAGAATGTCCCAGAAAGCAGTGATAAACCATGCACTCTGCCATCTTTCATTAAATGGATCAGTTGCTTTGAAATAAACCTGCACAGAATACATTTGGTGATATGATCAGACAACTTTATGATGGGCTTATATGTTCCTGAGTTTAGAAGGATCAGGAAAGTAAATAAAAATTGTCGCAACATGTAGTGAAAATAAAGGTTAAACATCCATAATTAATGTGGCGATTATGCAGGCTTAGGAAATGGATCTGATCTATGTTTAAAGTGGTCGATCTTTTCAGTCTAGAAACAATTTTCCGTCCTTGAAGACATGAAAGGCTCAACAAATTAACACACCAAAATCGGCGTTTCAATGATTAGATCACAGTCAAACCCAAGCTTGCCAGAAAATAACACAACAAGTTGTGCACAATATTGAACTGGCGAGTTCCTGATTCACATCTGAAAAGATTAACTCAATTACCTAAAAGATATAATCATAGAATAAACCTACACAAAGCAAAATAATGCCAGTTTTCTAACCAAATATTTTGACAGATAGAGGTTTTCTGTTAGTTGTTATATACTTACTGTATAGAAATTATGCATAGAATAGGACCAATCAGTAAAGATTACTTTAAGATTATAAAGTGAATCTTACTGGAAATCATGTACAGAATGTCAAAAGTTTGAAGGTAAAAAATAAAAAACGAGAACGGAAAAATTTGCATCACAAGGGTCAAATCAAAAGAACCGAAAGTACCTCATATCCTATCCAGAAAACTGAAGCAACAACTGTGACTGCTAATGCATTTGAGAATTTCCTATATATTTCCAGTTTAACAGCACTCCTTTTAGCCTAAAAAAGAAGAAAGTAATTAATATCATTGCCAGCAGCTTATATGATTACAAAGATAAAGGACCCGGCCGGGCATAACAAAATTACTAATACAAAAACAAAGTAATAAAATTTTAAGCTAAAGTGCGACGTACCTGTAGTTGCTCTAATGTTTTTGAAAGAGAAGTGAAAATCCACAGAAGCAAGAAAGCATCCATAAATGCAACAGGAAGGACAAGAAAGACTCTTACTCGCCCTGCTATGTCATTAATAGTACCCACATATTCTGCAATGTTGAGCATTTCTGTAGCTAAGAAATAAGTAATTCCAACGAGCAACACCTTTGTTGTTAGACCACCAAGGGTTGGCCGAACTACTCCATAGCCCATTGAAACAGAAAGAATAAGAACGCGTGACAATGTTCTTCTCACTGCCCCAATCGTCACAACCCAGGTTGTGATTCCAACAGGTCGTGTTCCAGTGTTGTTGAAGTATGCATAATCCAGGTACCAGAAAGTCATCTCCAATAATCCAAGTGCGATAACAGAAGTGATGCAGTGCTGTAATAGCAAAACGTCACTCCAGTTTTTAACATACTGGAAAAACCATACAGCACAAAGGACTGCATATGCAGTAGACATGAACAGATAAAATTTCTTCAGAGGAGACATTCTACCAGGTAAATAGCCATCTGGATTTCTCCAAACTGTCCTTCCAGTCACCCTTACATCTTTGAGGTTTGGATCACATGTAATAAAGAATAGATTGTACATCCCCGTCTTTTTAATGTTGACTACTTTCTTATTTTTCATATGTGTTGACAACATGTTTCCTCTAAATAAGACATTTATAACTACCGGCCAATCTTTATTAGTCGCTGATGATGGTCTTCTTATCACTTGACCCTGCTTGCAGCCTTCCAGTTTGGCAAGATCAGCGGTGCAGCAGATAGCCCTTTGGCCACCATAGGCAGATCCACCAATATTATCACGATCAGCTGCCTCAAAAATTATTACCTGAACCAACCCACTATTGTATGCCATTGTTGGATGATGATCAGCAATTTCTTTACTCCTCCAGAATGTAACATTCTCAAACCTAAATTGATTAAAATGAATTTGTAAGTTATATTGCTTGAATGTTTTCTCACCAGACAAGGTAATAAGTAGAAGGGCCATGTTTGCAGTATTGTCGGTTTCTCAGAACAACAAAGGGAAGGTTTCTGATCATGTAACTAATGCAGGGACATGTTACATGATAAAATGTAAGGACCTGCATACTTACAGATTTAACAAACAAATGATAAATTGACATAAGAAAAACATCATGACAATTACAATCTGTGCACTTGACTTCAAAAGCCACCATGTCCTACTCCTCAGCTATAAGGACAGGTTTCTCTTTCCCAGTGAGACTTTCCTAAGAGCAATCTCCGCCCACTCATACTTATCATGCGGTATAAAGTACTATAAACAACCAACAGCTATCAAAATCTCTGTTGGACAGAGCATCTACCAACAAAGTACGTAACACCACCTACAGCATAAGGACTAGTGAGCCTGTCGACATCAATCCAACATTAGCCCAATTATTCCAGGATGGGTATACACAAACAGTGGTTACCCCCTCCCATTGATAAGGTTTTCCTGTACCTTTAAATAAGAAACAGAAGAAAACACATCACACGAATCACATGTACGGATTGGTTATCAAGCACACGGTTAACAATACTTCCAATCATTAAACCACGTCTATAATATGACTATCCTATTCCATCCGTGCATCAACAAAAATGCAGATCTACCACTTCTCAGAGATAGCTCTGTAACTCATAATCAAAAAACCTCCACGCAACCTAATCAACCTTCATCGTCTCAGGAAAAGTAATTCAGATCAACACTAAACTCCACAGTAATTTATCCTCACGATCTCAATCAAGTAATCAACAGTCCAGTAAGCTAAACGCAACTAATTAGTAACTAATCCTCCAACTCTAAACACGAAACTCAAAAATCTACTCATATCTTCCTTAATCAATACACCAAACCCCAACCACACAAATGTAACCGACGATCTGATACTACTATCACTTTTCCAGTCATCTCATACAAACGCACAGTGAAATATATACAGAAGCAGATCATAATTTACCGAATGTAGGAACGACCGTTTGCAGCGGCGATGCCCTCGCTGCCGCCGGAGTGTAGAAAAGCATTTCCGACTTCTCGGAGTGGATCCTGACTGTAGGTATGGATGGATGCTTTAGCTGATCCAACTGCTAATGCAAGTGCGAGAATTAGGCGTAGAGTGATGAGATTGGCACATTGATTCTTCGCGAATCCCATGGAAGCGCGAGAAGAATCTGAGCTAGCTGCCCAATTTAGAGAGAGAGAGAGATCGGAGGAGAGTTTGGTGGCGAGGAGATAGAGTGAACAAGCAGTCCAGTTTAGTAAACTGGAAGCAAATCAGTGAGATGAGATGTGCTTTTCTGTTTTCGGCTCTGTTAACTTTACTCATTTTGGTTGAGATATGTAATTTATATTTTGGTCCCTGATTATGTACCGCGATATCGAATCGACCCTGTTGTTTGATTAATTTACGGTAAAAAAAAATTATGATAAAATCCATTTTCGGTACTCCAGTGCGATACATTTTCAATTATAGTACTCTATAGTGAATATGTTCAATTTAGGTACTAATTATCAAATATTGAGACTAACTAAGGAACTAAACACAATTAAGAAGTGGAGCGTGGGATCACGCGCGATTGAAGTCCACTTGCCGGTGAAATATATTTTTTACCCCTTTTTATATAGGAGGCGTGCAATGCACGTACCTTTAGAAAAATTAAAAAAATTAAGTAAAACAAAAACAAAGAAAACGAACTGATTATCGATAGATATATTAGAGAACCATCCATGACTGCTCCAGTTCATTCACATAAACCCTCAACTTTCTCGTCTTAGAACAATAAAAAGACCAAGACTAGGAAAAATGGATCATCATTATCAGCTGGATAATTAAAAAATAAACAACGAGTCATCTTTCTTTATTGATTTTGGTGGCCTTTGATTACAATTTACAACTGAAATAATGCTAACAGCAAGCTTCTAAAATCTAAATCAATGGAAAGTCAGACTGCAGACCATTGACACACATATCTAATGTATATTGGTAAGTAAACAACCGGAACGAATAGAGTATATAAACCTAACAATTTATGAACAATGAAGAGTGAAATTAAGCAAGGGATCTCGGACGAACTAAGCTTCGTCTGAACCGGCGAATTCATCCTCGCCTGAATCAATTTCGACGCCTTCTTCATCATAATCTAGTAAGCTGGACCTTGAATTGGTCAAATTCAGGTTAAAACTGATTGGGAAAATACTGAGTGTAGGGTTTCTATAATTATGTGAATGAATTGGAGTAGCCATTGTTGATTCAGTGAAATATCGACTGAGCACCTATGCATTCATCATTTTTCTTTAATTTTTTTAATGGCGCGTGTATTGCACGCCTCCTATATATAGAAAGGGCCAGGAATATTTTTCCACCGGCGAGTGGGCTTCACTCGCCGCTTGAGACCCACGCTCCACATCTTAATTGGGTTTAGTGCCTTAATTAGTCTCAACCTTTGATAATTAGTACCCAAATTGGACATATCCACTATTGGAGTGCCAAAATTGGAAATGTTTTCGCACTGAAGTACCAAAAAATGAATTTTACCCTCATTATTGTAGCATGTAGTAAGTAAATACGTAATCGTAATGCACCCATCTATAAATACTTTGTTATCTTCAATTGTAATAAACTCATAAAATATAATTGCCATGCGTGGGGCTTAGCTTAAAAAGCTTAAAGTAAAATAAAAGATACAAAATTTTCATGTAACTTGTATGTGTTGATAAGTAACTCGCATGCACTGGTTATTGAAAACAATTGAGTCGGCATATTTTGAGTAAGTAATTCAAATATGAACCTTCAAACTTTTATGCTTATTCATACTATTCTAGTGTGTTCTTGTTGTAGGTTGAATTGATCATCAAACTACGGATTAGACGGAAACGAACGTGGAAGCAATAACATCGTCAAATAAACGCATCAATCCTGATGGATGATAATTTATTAAGCTAAAGATACCTAGTATGTGGTTATCTAGGAAAATTTCATATAATTCCATGACCATATAAGTCCTGAAATAAACATTTAAGTTCTAATTTACAATAAAGTAGACGAGACAAATAAATAAACAAAGTCATATAGTACATGGTGCTAATAGTTATCATCAGATGAATCATGTACTGGCACATCAAATAAGATGCAAGAAGAAGCACAATCATCATCATCCAAAACACCTTGTGTACACGTCTTGGTCTCACCAAGCTTGCAGTCATTGCTCATTTGTAGGGAGACGGATGGCGAGTAGAGCATAGCTCCCACTCCAACTTCATTAGGATAAATGAGGTTACATCTCTCGTAGATAAATGTCTCGTCATACTTTGATTCTCCGTAGATATCGACCGAATTACAAGACTCCTGATCTATAGACCCATATTGTTCCATTTGCAATCTAGATGCATGTTGAAGTTCATATATGAGCTCTTGAACTAGTGTGGGGGCTGGTGTTGGGACGTATCTCGTCAATTTCGATCTCTTCTTCTTGTTAAACTTAAGGTTCCAGAGTGGTGGTATACCTCTCTTCGACCCTGATTCATATCCACTAACTGCAAAATTAGTAAAATTTTAAACACCTGTTTTAACATAAAATTTTATTTCATGCATAAACAGTACAAACTCATCATAGTAGTTTTGCTCAACACAAAATTAGTGGTTATTTAATGAATACGTACGACATTACCTAATGAATGTAGTGCACATCCTTTTTACGAAATCTAACGCACACACAACACACATGCTCAGTGCGACATTATTTCATGAACATTGCACAATAGTATTTGCGAAATATAGGTTTCGTTCTCAGTTAAATGTGACACTCTTGCATATGTTAATTGTCAATGATATTATTTTCCAAATATTCTCAAAAGTTGGCCTCTAGTTACAACAATATTTCATAAAATTTGTTCATAAATTCATAATACTTTTTGCGAATTATGCTAAATGTTTACTCGTAATGCGACATTCATTTGTAAAATTGTGCATGCTATTCACAAAATCAGTATATGACACTCTACTTTCGCAACCAAAAAGCCTAAATCTTACTAGTATTATGCTTAACAATATCACCATAAGCCGTACTTTAAAAAAATCAGTATATGACACTCTACTTTCGCAACCAAAAAGCCTAAATCTTACTAGTAATCTGCTTAACAATATCACCATAAGCCGTACTTAAAAAAAAAGTATATCTAGAAAAATGTATTAAATGAGGATAAAAGTTAGTTACCACCGTCTTCCTCCTGTGTTGGTGATACATTACATGAGACTGTGGGCTCCATGCATGGTGTGTTAGTTTCCCCAGGAATCACAATTGATGGAAAAACAATTTGTGTCGGTCGAGTGTTTGTTGACTTATGTCGTTGGGGGTAGTTTTCGCCAACTTCTTTCCCGCGTAATTTGCTTTCATTGTTCGTTGATGGTGGGCTCGGTTGCTCATTTTGCTTGACCAATAATGCTATAAATATCATATTCATAGTTAGATTTATTCACCATTTAATTAAAATAATCATAAGGTTCATTTAAGTGTAACAATTCCCAAAATCATATTTATATCGACAATTTTGAAGACACAAGAATTATATAATAAAATGATACATCTAACAAATATATGAATAGAGCCATATGTGGCATAGTAAGAAATCAAATTGGAGAGAAAAACAACTAGAAGTAATACAATCTTTAGGAAGTTGGAGAAATTGGCTTTTGCAAAATCTTCCTTCCCATGGGATCTTAATAAAACCCTTTTATCATGAATGTGACTTATTCATGTGATTCAATTCAATTAATTTATAAAAAGAAAATATATATGTTGTGTTGGTGAAATAACATGTAAATTATAATTTTGCATCTCCTAATTTGTACATAAATCATCAATTACGAATCTTGAAGAATTGTGATGTATACGAGACCTTCAAGCAGACATATGTAATAAAGGTCAACCGTGTGTAAATATATATATATATATATATATATATATATATATAATTTTTTTGTTTTGTTTTTGATTCCTATATAGTGAATGAAAAAGGCACATTCAACAAAAACAAACTAAAATTTTAATTAATCAATATATGGAACACATATACAAACGAATCACATTTCGAATCTTGCTCAACATAGGGTAATAACACATTATTTCCATACTATTCATCCGAAGCACATGTAGAATATCACGAGGAAAAATATATAGGAACCATATTAAAAGGCAAAGAAATCTTTTTTCGAAATGAATAATTTTGTTATTATAGAAAACTCACTTGCAAATTCACCCTTGAAACAAGCACACATATGCCCACTCATTTCTTCTTCGTTTGCATTCGAATGAGTTGGAGATCAAAGTTTGAAAATCAATAATGATCTGAAAGTAAGTCTAGTTTTTTATTGAAAAAAATAAGGAGTACATAAAATATACCTCACATCTTATATACTACTTAGCTTGTGTGTTGATAACTGTAATACCATTCTTAAAATCCTTCAGGTGGAAAAGGACAATATTCAAAAGTAGGATGCAATTAATAAATCACATTTATATAATTTGTGTAATTACCAAATTTTCACATCTTGTTTTGGGTTATTATAATTAATAAAAGTTATTTCATTTGTATTGACAAAATTTACCCGCTAGCTTCTTCTCATAGATCTTATCGATAATTTTTTTCCGATAAGAAATTATAAGCTCCATTATTTATTGATGAGTTATATAATTTTGATGAAAAAAATGGCAAGAGTGGTGTGGAATGCATTGGATTTATTGATGAGTTATATAATTTTGATGTAAAAAATGTCAAGAGTGGTGTGGAATGCATTGGAAGCAACGAGGGATATATGGTGTGTCACGTTTTCAAGCATCACGAATAAATTGTTTTTAATGAATGAGATAAAAATCACCGAACTTAAAATAAGGATAAAGCTAGCCAGTTTGGTGAATCTTTTCAGAAATCGATGCATGTAGTGTGAAAAATAATAATAAATACCAATTACCTATTCAACTACAATGTTTTTGCTTGACACGTGCACCATTTATTCATGAGTTTAGTTTAAGTTAACTCCAGATGAAACAAGAGGGGTGGTCGATCGTTGCAAGAAACTTATAAAGATGTCATGTGAGATTGAATTTGGGAAAATAGATAGAAAGGCAAACTTGTGTGGTGATTATATAGCCTCGTTAGGCTATTATTTCAATGGGGATGGTAGATCTTGGTCTGAACCACCCACGTATATAATATCAATTTTGGACTTGAATCTTAGCTTTTAAGCTTTACATATGTCTTTATTTACCAAAAAAAACAAACAAAATAATTTAAATTGTAGTGTCATATATATCATCTTCACATAATCTTGACTAGAAATATTTTGAGCATAATTTTAAAAAGTTTCGTGAATCACATTATCAAAATTATATAAATTACCCCCCCCCCCCCCCCCACCTTCCATTTTTTTTTTAACCAACATCGTAGACAATGTCACCAAACTTCCATTTCCTTCATCATATATATTCATCAAATAATATTACCACATGCTAATGTCGTACATGATAAGTAGATCCCACATCAAATAATCACACGAGGTCATATCTCGTGGCCTTCATAATATATCTTGGTTAGATTTATACCATGTATAAGATGCACTTGGACATTTATTTAAAACTTCAAAACAAATTTGAACGCACGGAGTCTGATATGTAATGCGATTTCACAGTTTAAAGTTCATACTAGTACTAACCCGTGGTGATGCAACGGTATAGATTACTTTAATAATAATAGAAAGAGGAGTTGAGAAAATAAGTTAGTCAAAATCCATATAAACAATGTTGGTCATGGTGTCGGTCGATAGTTGTTCTTCTCCAATATCATTCAGTCTTTATTTATGCTAACTATATATAGAAAATGTAAAAATACAACCCGTGATGACGAACATGATTATAAAGAGGAAGAATCCAGTCTTATCCCGTTCGAGACCCGATGGGTTGATAATATATATTTTGATCGGATCTTGTCGTACCCGACATGTAAATTAGTAACAGTTCATCTTTTTAAAAAGAAATTGACCCCTGAACTGAATCAAAATAAAATATAAAAGATACAACACAATCAATAGGCTTGCACCCACGATGGTATGCGGCCAACCCACCACACATAATTCCACATGTTACGTCTGTTTTTCCAACCCTTTCGGTTCCCAACAACCTTGTTGGGGCATCTGTCACCCCACCAAAGTAAAAAATATTATTTGATAAATATAATTTCACATGCTAGGGTTATTTTTTTCCACAACTCCCCCTTCCCCTCCGGAGCCTTTATGGACGAAGAATGTAGAGAGAACATAGAAGAGAGTCCCCCCCCCACCCCCAAAAAAAAGCCCGTCATGGAGATCAACAAAATACATTATCCCCTTAAGCCTATTAGACCTTCTTCAACAACATTGCAAGATTGAGTTGCAACGCTGCTGGGACTCATGTCAAACAGCCCAACATGAGTTGCATGGTTGCAACGCTGGGCGAGTGTGTTAGTTTTTTTTTGTGTTTATTCTTTTCTTTTAATGGCTGCCCATTTAATTGGTTTGTTTGTTGTTGATGATCACTTCTCTTTTTACTTGTGCTTGTTTTTCTTATATTTCGTTACTTATTTTCATTTATTTTTATTGTTTTTTAATTATCACATTACTATAAGTATGATAATTATATTCTTAACAATATAAAATATAATTAAGATTTGAATGTAGTACTTCCATTGTTGTAGTTCTCAATTTCAATTATTTTTATTTTTAATTTGAAGTATTGTAATTTTTTATTTTCTAAGTGTTGTAATTCTCAATCCTATTGTATTTTTAAAAGTAATGTATGTTTTATTTTCAAGTATATTAAAAAAATATTAGTGTGGTTTTGTATAATTTATTTTTTAATCAGAACTAAATTGTCACAATTAATTAACAACATTTACAATAAATTCAGAATAACATTTGAAGGAAATGAGAAAATAAAAGAAAATGAATAATTAATTTTGAAATAAATGTGAAGATAAAATAGATTTTGTGCCTCACTGTTGGAGTAGTGAATTGTGCAGAGTAAGTGAGTTGCAGTGAGTAGAATGCTGACGTGGCAGAAATTTTGAGACTGAGTGAGTTGCAACTAATAGATGGTCTTATCTCCTATGAATACAAAAAAGTAGAGAGAAGACCGAATAGAGTTTACACACCTAGAAAGTATATCCAGGCCCCCAAGCCGTAGCTTTAATAATGTAAATGGATAGTTTTTATACAGGTTTTCCTCTCATTCCAAAATTGGATACATATGATTATGCTATTATAATTTTATTTTATTGTAGATATAATTAATATTACAATTACAAAATAAAATTGGATATGAACAAATTAATCATTAATACATCGCTAGACTCTAATCTCATCATTCTCTATGCAAAGAGTAAAATTATTCATTTTGGAGAATTAAACATTTAATCTCTTGGGTACGGGGTGTCTCAGCTTATCAATCGGCTACAAAGAGTAATTTAGATAACGGAAAATGTACATGGATAAGAAAACTTCAGGTAAAACAGTAAAAGTAATGCAATGCATCTATCTCAATATTAAGAGGATAGGTATGGAATAATATCATTCTACACGTTTCTTATCAACCGAACACGTACCAAAAACCCATCAAATGTTGTGATCATCAAAGATTCTTCATCTCTTAAAACTAATATAGAGGTGCAATGGTATCACCATTCAATTCAGTCTTGATAATGAATGTCGAGAATTTGATCAATTCTTCTCACCTCTTCTTCACCAATCGGGATTTAGATTACATGAAAATGACAATGATCATTCAATTAAATCTTGTCGGAGACAACAAGGAATTCGTTTTCGTAACGGAGATTCAACTCCGTATAATCTTAATTGATCATTCCACATTTTGAAGTAACATTAATAATTAACAACACTTTTCTGATATCCCTAACATATGACACGTTAATAATTTCAAATAATTTTCTAAAGCATTCTTGACATTGAAATTGAAAACCGACCGATATATTACCATCAACGATGAATTTTCAACTACTACATATTGCAACCTTAAGCCCGACAATCACGTTATAGTTTTTATACAACTCCAACAATGAAGGTAGGAGAAGTAATATATAAATGACTGCATAACTCTATCTCACTTGTGTCACATATATAATCATTTTAGAAAATAAACTATTTGAGACGCGTCAAAAAATAAAATAATTGACACAGAGAGGGTCGGCTTGTGCAATATGTCGTGACCAAAACTTCATTTGGAGTCATGCATTTAAGATGAATCATCCATAACATATGCACGATCAAGTTAGCCTTGATGACTATGAAAAAAAGAAAAATATAAATCGAACATAAACTTATAAATCTTGAGAAAACATCTCTAGAATCATAATCCTTAGTTGTTGGTTTATAAATTCTACTTTCATGTGGAAGCAACATAATTTCACAATTAATTTTTTATACAGTTTTGCACACATGAATTATAATATATGCAATAAGTGTACAAAATAGAGTCAGAGAGAACAAAAAATGGCCTATTTGATTATGTCCCTCTTCGGAAAAGAAATGTTATTAATTACAGATTGAAAATGTGAGGTTAACTCAATATTGATTTGTTTCACTACGTCATGTTCATATCCAATACCATTAAATATATTATTTTCAACATCAATATAAAATTAACATACCTCACAAAAGATCTCCAAGCTAAGGATAATTCATGAATAAAACCACCACTTCACTGACCAAGCCCGTCCCATCTCAAGTCGGAACCTCTTGGACCTTTGATTTTATCCATTACTATTGCTTTAATGAACTCGTCTCTGCATATCTTAAGACCAAGAATATCGGTGCACGTTTGTGGTGGGTGGGACAAAAATTGAAAACTAATATTATTATAGAAAAGTTTAAGAATATAAAATTCCTACGGAACCAAGGTCAAAAAGATTGAAAAAATCAGTTGAATTAATATATTGTTTTAAGATAATAAATTATGTAGGTACATAGTTTGTATTCTATGTCTCATATGAGTAATGGTATAATTCTGATTATCAGTAATGGTATAGTTCTGATTATGATTAGATTTAGGACTCATTTTGTTAACTGTACATTAAGAGAATGGAATACATAACTTCATAAGACTCACAATAAAATGTGGTATGAATTTAAATAGGATGTTGTGAAAATGAATTTGCATATCTAGCAACAAACAAATTATACCGTGGAATACGATTGAAACTGTCGTTCTTAAATACGTGAAAGATTAAATTTCCATACTTATTGAATTTACGGTCTGATTAAATTTGCGGTAGAATCAGACGTACGTGCAAGTAAACTGCAAATAACATACATGTTGAATTAATACTAGATTCAATAACCGAATTCTTACTCCGAATCACAAAAACTATACGAAAATTTATCAATACACGACACCCGATAGAGAATAAAGTCAATAAACTAATATAAGTTACCTTGTGTTGTGTCGACGTATGTTGATCAGAATAGAGAGGAGATACACCATATACATGTTAATTTGGAGTAACTAATTTTTAAAGATGAATAAACGTAGTACTATGTACGTAATAAAAGCTAGATACTTGATGAATTTGTTGTCATAAATGCAGAACAGGGGCGAGCCAGAATTTTGTTATCATCCCGTGCTTAATTATAATTAATTTAAATATGATAAATAATTATTTTAAACTTCAAATTAAAATGTAAAAAATGTTACACTTATGAAAAACACCATTCTTTACTTGTATGTGTTATGGAAATTTACATTCTAAAACCACAAATAAAGGGTTTTAACTAATTTATACTAAAAAATCTATTAATCATTATACAAAAAGTCTCCGTTCCAAAAAAGTTAGACAAAAAATCTTTAAATATCATCATTTTCTATAAATTTAATAACTATAACCATTTAAATGAACTTGTATGTTTTTATTTTATTTAAATTTAAACAGAAAAATAGACCATGTTAATGGTTAAAAATTATAATTTAAGATATATATATATATATATATATATATATATATAAAATTTTTTAAAATCCACAAATGTGTCTAGCGCGGATGCAACCCTTAGTTGCTTTGCCACTGATGCAGAATTAAATCTGACGGATTGGAAACAATTTTATTACCATATTTAACTTTTTTAATTAAAAGAAAATACATAGAAACTGAAATGACACAACTAATGTCCAAAACCATTAGAAGCTCATCACGAATTGCAATATCCCAACTTCTTTACGTGGCCAAACTATAAATTAATGCACATGTAATAACATGATTTTTATTTAATTATACTTAACTCTACACATTGATTACCAAAAACATGTACACGCTTATTAATCAAAAAATTAAGAGCAAAGTACTGAATGAGTACGTAAATATAAATAAGGAAGTTTAAAATAAAATAAAAAATGTGCTAATTCTATAATGTTTGGTACCCTTAAAATGATTATGGTGTAAAATAGACCATCAAATTCTATTAAATAATAATACATAAATAGATAGATATATTAGATGGATGTTCCACCGTAAGATCTAAAGTACACATGGCAACACATCCAATTTAACATATTAAAAGAAATCTTAGTATAAATTCAAAAATCAAAAGCATAATTCGTGTCAAACGGTACGCGTTCAAACTTTAGGGCACGAAAAATCAAATTTAAGAGCCAAACGGGTGGAATTTACCCGCGGCGAAATCAGCGGCAAAATCGGTACCGCCAGGAATCGACGGCGGCGCAATTTATGACGACGCGACCTACAGCCGTTTTCATGGCGTTTGGTACCAAGGGAGACGTTTACCCGATCGCAGTAACTTTCTTTCATCTCTTTACATGGTTAATTTATTATCAATAGTATGTTTCAGTTCACAGTGAGATATTCATTTAACAATGAGATTTATTTGTCTGTCCGTTCCTCCATTAGGCCATAGCTTCAGCCTTTGCGTCCGATCAGCCGCAGTATGAAGTTGTTTTTGTTACTCATTCTTCTCACCAGGTTATTTGATTTCTCTTTTACTCTAATTGAAAACGTTTGATACAACTCAGCTCCTACTTGTGTTTAATTTTTAATCCTAGATGAATAGATGGAAGAGTTAGTGATTAGTGAACTTGTAGATGATTACGAAGCATGTTCAAACTATTAGGTTGGGGAAACTGAGTGTACCAGTACTATGGAGATTGGCATTTAGTCGAGGTGACCGATACTGAATCTGAATGTTGATTAGATTCATTTGGAATTCTTCAGCGATCTTCTCGTTATATGTGTACATATGATTCTGAACCCGTGGTCCTAGTTTATATTTTTTCAAGTGAAGACTTGTAGAATTGGTTTACTAATGGAGAAAAGGAATCCAGTGTGAGAATAAGATGTTCCTCAAACCAGTGACAATTAGGTCTATATTTTAATAAAGGAATTTCAATTTTCAAGACCTCCAGTCACACTTCTATATGCTGTATGGTTTTGGTTGAAGGATATTTACATAGTGAATGGAATAGCATAGCCTATTGTTTCTATTCTTTACATCCCTATTGCAATTCAATTGGAAGTTGTAAATTAATTTTCATTTTGAATTCTTCTTCTAACTTTGCTTAGATCATATGAAAAAACCGTTTCATTATTATGACAGTGAGACTACTATGGCTTGCAGAACCTAACTGATTGTTTGAGAGCGAAAGGAGTCTCGTGTTATCCAGTTTCATCGCCACCTGTTTTGTCTTCTCATCAATACATCGATTCTGCAGGTTCGATATCTATCCTTTACGCCGGTCTTAATGGGTACTAAGTTGGTTTGCTACTTCCTGTCTTGAACTGACCGTACCTTTGTTCTGTCCTTTTATGTATCACATGCTTGCTTGGTGCTTAATCTATATTTGAATAAAATTACACTGTAAAATCCAATGATTTTGAACACTAGCGGTTTGATTGGCTTCTGGTGAAGTGTTTTGCATTAATGGTCAGTTCTGAAATTTATTCTGGAATTTGCCTGCAGTTTTTCTCTTGAAACTACATTTATTTGTACTTTTTTGCTTTAGGGACTGCAGAAGGTTCCTTTCCCCTGCAGAAGAAAGAAATAACCAGGATACATAGGCAGGAATGTGTTTCAATTGTTGAAAGGATATTTGGCGCACGCTTGGTTGTTGATGGTGATCTTATTATTATAAATTTCTTCGCACTGGTAACTTCTTCTCCATAATGTCTACATATTACATGTTCCCTAGATTCTGTTGGTCTTTACAGACCACTAGTGGAAATTGTTGAGATCTCAATTGGGATAATGATTAATAACCATTATGCTGAGTCACATTAGTCGAGTATTTATAAGGCCCTAAACAATAAGTATTTGACTTGGATGTTCCTTTGTGCGGTTTTCAAACATAAAAGGAGACTTGATATCAGCCTTATTGGTCCAAAACGGCAACCGGCCAGACTTGCAAATCAATATTAGGATTTCTACTCTTTTAACTGCCATGTTTTCAAAGAACCTCTTGAACTTTAGATGAACTAGAAAGTTTTTCTCCTCACATTATTAAATTATATTAAGTTGAGTTTATTTATTTTCAGGAAGGTTGGAGCCTTGCAGAACTTTTTCGTGTCCATTGTGTTGTAACTGCTCCTTATGTTGTTCCATATAGGTATCTCCTTAAATTTTATAAAAGAGCTTCATCTTGTCTCTTTGAACTGTAGTTTCTCTAAGCTATCACTAGTTCACTACCCTTACAGGTCAAGGATTTGCGACATATCCAACCGAATTAGAAACTTAGCTTCGTTCCTAGGAGTTAGAATTCTTACTGACATTTTCTTTTTCATACAATTCAGTGCCCCCTCCTCTTTTGAATGCCAATTTAAGAAAGAACTTCCAATTTTATACCGGTATCTTCGAGAGGCTCCTACTGATAAGGTATGTAACACATGTTTTACAAATTCTTTTATCTTTTTCCACACATCTGGTGTTAATTTTGGCTTAAGAGATTAGTATAGTCTCTTTCCATCTTCAATGAGATAGTATGGACTAACGAGGCATTGTTTTAGCGGTTAATATTATCACCAGATAATACAACCATCCCCCACCCCTTTTTCTTAATTATTTACTTTTGCTTTATGTTGTAGATTGGTTGGGAAGATGTTATCCACTGGCTGTGGCCACTTTTCTCTGAAGACTGGGGAATTTGGAGAAGCCTTGACTTGCAGCTTAGCTTCTGGCCGTTTATGGTTGTTATGATAGTCAATTGAAGTTGTTACAATTTTCTATGCTCAATACTGAGATAATTTTTTTGAGTGCTACTGGTGTTGTCCGTGTTTGTCTTATACGCTGTTCTAAACTAAATCCAGGATCCAGTAACTGACCTTCCAGCGCTTCATGATAGACCTTCGTCACCCTTGCTATTGTAAGTACATTTGTCAGAGAAAATATGATCTGATTAAATTCTATATTTCAATATAATAATGAGTGGATAGTAACCTATAAGGCTACAAGTCACAGAGCAGTAACTTGTTGGTTCATGCTTAAGCTACTAACATGCACATCTGAATGATTCTTCTGGTCTTGGGTTTCACGTTTATTATCAGCACATACAATTAAACAGTTATTAGATTTTAACTCCTCTCTTCTAAATCTTTTCTTTTCATTCTTTACTCTGGAGTTGACAGGTATGGGTTTAGTGAAGAAATTGTTGAATGCCCTGGTAATTTTTTATGCATGAAATTAAGATACATCTCTTACATTTGAGAATTATTTATCTTGTGGGTCTGTACTCCGTACATGTCTGTATTTCTTTTTGCAAAAGAAAAACACCAGTAACTCTTGAACCTGTGCGATATTTCATTGCCCCTCCACCCCCTCATATGTGAACATTGTTCATCTTTATCATTAACTGTTTATTCACGATTCTGTTCAATAAAAATTTGTTATTACTTATTAGTCATGCGTTCCATAACTGCTAAAAACAGAATAATGGCAGAGTTCTTGATAAATATTCATAAATTTTCTTCTAGCTGAATCCATGTGATGTATATGCATGTCAAAAGTAACTTAATAAAGTCCTGCGTAATAAGTAGTAAAAGCCTAGATATATGTGAGATGTGCTCCTGACCTGAAAAAATAATTTGTAGACAACTTATTTTTCATTTGGCTAATATGTCTTACATTCTTAGATAATTATTAATCTCATGCTTTCATTTTCACTTAATTTGACTTGGTCTTCTCGTGATAGGCTACTGGCCATCAAAAGTACGCACTTCTGGATTTTGGTTTCTCCCGGCTGAATGGCAATTCTCTTGCAATAGATGTGCAGACATTTCATCATTAAGTGTTGAAACTGAGATGTGTTCAGAACATGCCGAGTTGAAGATTTTCCTAGAATCTTCAGAGGAGAGGCCTCTTTTCATAAGTTTGAGTTCTATTGGTAGGCAAGTCCTCTGTTAAATCTCTTGATTTTTCTGTTGGCCTTTTAGATTCAACGCTTACTTTGTTTGACTTAATTGGTTTGCCCCTGGCCTTTTCTCCTGTCCCCACCTTCATGGCTTGTCCAAATATGTCTTCCTGAAAAGAATGACATATCTCTACTGGATTCACTGGGACTGTGAACTAAAAATAGTTAAAACACGTGCATCTTATCGCTCAACTTCACAGGCCTGCCAATGTATTAACAAGACCAAGTAATTTACCCACGGAAGCATTGAACTAAACTACTTCTAAGATAAATACAAGATATTTTGGTGAGGTATGATTATCTAAGATTAATGGAATTGCTGGTCCTGAGATAATTTCTTGAGAGTACCCAGATAAACACTCTATAGGGGTAATCTATTAGTTGAAATCAATCACATATGTTTGTTTCTCTAAACTTTCAGAAGTCCTTATCTGCTTTCCTTGATTTAATTCATTGTGGGTTCATTCTGCAGCATGGGTTATTTGAACAAGCCCTACTCATTCCTTCATGTTCTTGGAAAAGTTTCGGAGTTCACAACTCATAGATTTCTATTACTCACGGCTGGTTATGAGCCTTTAGATGCTGCAATTAAAAAACTGTCGCAGACATCACCTACGACACGTAAACAAATGCGCAGTGAACAACAGGACATCCTTTTCGGTGACCGAGTATTTTGCTTTTCTGGGTAAGTGCTTATGAGAAGTGTAAAAAATGTATATAGTGCAGCACCCTATATAATGGTTTCTCTCTTCAGCATGACAAAAAAATAATCTCAGTTATTGTGAGTTTAATATGGCATTTGAAGGGCTTTTTTAATTTTATTCTTTATTTTTTATTTTTTCAAAATACTCTGTAGAGTTTGAGGTCAATAATCACGTAATATATGAGAAAATTGCTGGATTATATGATTCTGGTGACCTAATGTTATTAATCTTCCCCTTGTACCTTGTTCTTTATTAGTATTATGATTATAATGTTCTTGCCTTCTTGGCTTGGGTGTTGAGATTTGAGAATTTGTCTGACTGAATTATCTATTCTTTATTCTCCACACGTACAGTGATATACCATACAGTTGGCTGTTTCCAAAATGTACTGCTGCCATTCATCACGGTGGAAGGTACTTTTCCTGGCTAACCTCATTCCATTGACACTGATTATCTGCATAAAGTTTGTACACAACAACCTTTTGTTCATGTTTGTAATTGTGGGATATTACAGTGGATCGACTGCTGCAGCTCTATATGCTGGAATTCCGCAGGTTTGTTTTTGTAGTTGAGTGTGGTGTTCATGGTTTCCTCAAGTTATTGCCAAAGCCAAATTCCTTGAGAAGCCCCCCCCCCCCCCAAACAAGGTTAAAGGTAGCGGTTGGCTGCACATACCCTCTCTGTCTTTTGATATCATTGTGGAGATTTATGCTTGGAGGTTTTCTAAGATGATTATTTTATGGACTTCTGATATGATTCCATAATAATAGCAATTGGAAGACAAAAAACTACTAGCAGCATTGGATGTTTTATTTACCTTAGGAAGAAAACAAGAATAAGTATTGTGGATTTTGGAAAAAATGAAGCACTCGTTGCTAATTTCAGCACTCCCCTGCTTCTGGGACATATTTTGGAGTCTTACTAGCCTGACAATATACCAAATACCCACCTATTGGCCAGAGGCTGGGTTTGATATTTTCTCGAATTTACGAGTTCCTGAGAAATCAGGCAACAACTCAGGGCTTTGAGTTGTGTTTTCTTACTTCTTACTAATTCCATACGTCTCTGCAGATAATCTGTCCATTTATCCTGGACCAATTTTATTGGGCTGAAAGGATGTTTTGGCTCGGTGTTGGCCCGGAGCCACTAAGTAATACGTGCTTACTCCCTGATAAGGATGATGCCCTCTCCATAAAAGAAGCTGCTCTTGCACTTGCTGATGCAATAACTTATGCATTATCTCAAGAAGTCAGATCACAAGCATCAAAGATTGCTAAAAGACTATCCACTGAGGTAATGCTCATTACTTACCCTACTGGTGTATTTTCGGGAGGAATGATTATATTTTTTTCTTAGTATTGGGAATTGGGAAACATATGATGCTTAAAATTGGAAACATGATCTTTTCCATTTTAGAAACGGTTTTGTGGTTTTGACTAAAACGTCCTAAGCATCTTTCTTTAGCCACCTTCATTTCTAGATTTGCACTTTAAACATATTTTCTCCTTTTCCAGAAATTCCAAATCAAACTTTTAGCATAGTATCCAAGAGAAGTAAAATATTCTGAACAACCCACCTAGTCCTAAAGCTACTTGACGCACTTCTGTATGAGTAATCTAGTATCTTGGATCTCACTTGCAAAAAAAATGATTGCTTCCACTAGTGCCTGGTGGTAGAAGTTGGACAAGGACTGCTTGTCAATAAGGTGCAAGTAGTGATAGACAGTCTTTATATTAGATGCAATATTCATTTAACCATGAATACAAGTTAAGCATGATTTTATCCGCATATACTTATTGGGGCAGTAAATAGATCACAGAAGGCCTCATTTTTATTTCTCAGGATGGTGTGTCGAAAGCTGTGGAGTTGATTAAAGAAGAAATGAACTGCGTAAACACATCAAAATGAACGGCATTAAACAAAGGTGTGACCCAGATGCTGTAAAGTTGCCTCTTTATTATGTTTGTTGTTCATTTGATTTGTGAATCTAAAAAGCCTGTCTTGAAGTTGCACTTAGAAGTTGGGACTCTTGAACAACATAAATTTCCCGGCAGCCCTTTGCTATAAGCTAGAGCTTGAATTATATCTACCACTCAACTTAGAGTAGCCTAAGACCTACTACAACAGGCTTTATACGCCGCTGGAGTAGGATGCGTGATAGTGTGAGGCATCTCACCCGGTCTCAGAAACGTGATTCGACAACTTCCCACACTTAACCGTCCACTATGGTGGCGGATGGAATCGGTTGTGTCTGCAACCGATTTTGCCATGACCGATCTCCATACTGTGGCGATCAATAAATATTCGGTTGCTGCAGTTTTTCATTTTTTAAATTTATTTTTTGAATTTTAAAAATTGAATAATGGTTATATTTTCGAAACAAATAAAATAACGACTATATTTTGATGAAACATATAAAATAATGGCTATATTTTCGAAACAGATAACTTGGACAACTATAAAAAGGTACCCTTATATACTATATCCATCACAACTTCTTCTTCTTCTTCTTCCAACAAACCTTCTTCTTATCCATTCAACCACATGAAAACTTGAAGACTTTCGGAAAATGAGGATCGTGCTATACGATTGATTTGAGAACAAGTTTGTCAACGTCCAGATTGGACAAGCAAATACGTATTTCCTTTACATGAAGGAGGTATGGGATGCACGTGTATTGGCTGATGGAACTATTCTTGTTCTAATCAACACCTCCCATTCTTTGCGTAATACCAACAAGAACAATTCATCAATCAACCAGTACACATGCTTTCCATACCTCCTTCACGAAAAGGGAACGCGTATTTCAATCCGGACGTTGACAAACTTGTTCTCAAATTAATCGAATAGCACGATTTTCATTTTTTGAAACCTTCGGGTCGCCATGCTGTGGTGATGTGGTTGAATGGATAAGATGAATGTTTGTTGGAATAAGAAGATAAGTTGTGGTGGATATAGTAGATTAGGGTACTTTTTATAGTTGTCCAATTTATATGTTTCGGAAATATAGACGTTATTTTATCAGTTTCATCAGAATATAACCGTTATTTTATATGTTTTAAAAATATAACCGTTATTCAATTTTAAAAAAATAAAAACTACGCCGACTAATTTTTTATCGGTTGCCATAGTATGAAAATCGGTCATGGCGAAATCAGTTGCTCTGCAACTGATAGTCACGACCGATTTCGTCCGTCACCTGACGATCTTATTGATCATCCAACCCAGATGGTAATAGACACTCCAAGGTGCACTGCATCAAATTAAGTTAATAAGTCTGTCTAGTGGGTTGGTTCTTATACCACAAGTTTAGCACATAGTTCCACACAGGTCCAGCTCCAGTTCCCCAGCAACAAATCCGGAATCAATGGCATTCTCAAAAGTCTAAGATCACGGGCTAGAATAATGACTCCTATCAGAGTGATAATGGTGGGGTTGGTAATGGTTAGGTTAGGTCTAAATTTATTGCCTTTCCATAACTCACATAACACCCCCCCTTTCTATGACGACAATTCTGCACATCCCACGACTTGTTCCTGGAACTCAACATAATGGATCAACGGTCCAAGCAATTCAACTTTCTCAATGTTAGGGTCCCATGCTTGGACCCTAGACTTATAAATGTTGGTCCACTTCATTATTTCACTCTTTGCTAAATTGTCTTTTGGTCATGGTGGCCTTTTGACTTTTCACTCTTCATCCTGTCCGAGTTTGAAACCTTTCTTTGTTTATTGCATTTCCAATTTGAACAAGATCATGCCCGATCCATTACCGACTGTGACTAGCAAACCGACTCAATAGTATGGTTTAATTCGGGAATAGAATGTGCTCCATTACAAAATTTCGGTTTCTCGTTTTCTTTTCCACTCTTTTCCACTACTACACAGCGGAGAATTTCATACATTATAATTGATGTATGATTTTAAGTAAAGTTCAAAATACATAATAGTCCAAATATGAGTGTGCACAACTTAGGATCAACTATATGATAAGATGGACACTTATAATAATATACTACCTCCGTCTAAAATTCATCTTCATGCATTGACTTTTCCAGCTCAATCGATATCAAATTTTGTCGCAAATTACTCTTAAACTGCAAAAGTAAATGATTTACTAAGACCATATAATAAAATTTTGAGATGAGGTATTGTAATATAATTTTGTTAAATATTTAACTATTATCTTTTAAAAGAAATTTAAGGTTAAAGTGGACAATGATTGATCGAAAAAAGTCAACGCAGGAAGATGAGATCGTGACGGAAGTAGTAGATGATAGCTGAAGCAAATCAATTAATTTATAGTTGTAATAATCTATTTCAACATGCACATCAAATCATTGCCAATAAACTAAAGGTTAAGCGTTCACACAAACTCACATCCTTATTTCTTAAATTATTGATTCTCAGCTCAATTATACATCTTCAAAAAAATCGGTTATATCTCGTGGATTTTGGGATTGAAATTCGAGAGTTTAACTATTTAATATTTATAGTAGTAGTAGTACCACACATAGTTTGACATCATTTGATTTTAAATCCAAACTCTTCTAAACTCTATGAAATAGTATTTGATTCTTCAACTAATAGTGTTCCCTTTTTTGACAATAATCTAATGGAAACCTTTATTCATGGGAACACATGCTCCTTGCAGATTAAAGGAATATTTGTTGTATCCAAGATTTAACACACTCTCAAGACGATAATTATGGATCGGAACTGGTTCCTAATTGTCCTATTGTTTATACTTCGTAATTGTAGAGCAATTTAGACAGGTAATAAAATATTGGGACCTTGCAGGGGTTAAACTATTCTTTTTCTTGAAGAATTTGTTTAAATTTGGTGCTGACAAAAGCAGGATATGCAAATGAAATTGGAGTTTCCTGAAACACTGAGGACCAAGTCCCAGTAAAGTAAGGTTTAAAATATACAATATGCCTATTTGGGGTGAATATTGCAAATTTACCATTTCCTACTCAATAAATAGTCCGTTTGCAGTAGCATTATACTCAGTCAAAGCTTCTTATTACCAATACTCCACTAGCTAGTAGAGAAGTGAGTGTCTAGTATTAATTTGGGAAAGAAGATAGTAAAAAACAAAGAGTGAAAATGTCTCAGGGAAGAGGTAGTGCATTGCTTGTTGCTGTGATGGTGGCTGTGGTGGTTCTCCACGCCGGAATAGCTGACGCCGCCACGTACACGGTGGGAGGTGCCGGTGGATGGACCTATAACACTGATTCTTGGCCCGCAGGCAAGCGCTTCAGAGCTGGTGACACACTTGGTAAGCTAGCTCCTATTTAGCATTTTCAGAACAATAGTATATGTCACCTGACTAATTATAAATTTAATAAGTTCCATTCAGAATAGTCACCCACTCCGGCTTACTAACCTCGTCGCATATTTAACTACATACATTATATTGTTTAGCTACAATATCACATGGTTATTAATGCAGATAATGTAAAGAGTAATTTAATTATATTATATGATGTTTGAAACTGAACACGGTTTTTGTGCTAAGTATGTTAGAGAAGCTGAACACTGGTTGTTGGTATATATGTTAGAGAAGCTGAACAATGATGTTTGTCGGTAAATATGTATTCGTAAAAAGTTGTATATGATATCACCTATAGAGAAAACGTGATCATTGAATGGTAAATTTGATGATCTTATAACAAAGTTAGTAGTCAGAATTTGACAATTATATGTTCTGTTTGTCTGGTTCCAGTTTTCAACTACAACTCGGGGATACACAACGTGGTACCTGTGAGCAAAGCCGGGTACAATAGCTGTACCGCTCCGAGCAGGGCGAGGGTGTTCCAGACCGGTAGAGATCAGATAAAACTTGGCAGGGGACGGAACTACTTCATCTGCAGCATCCCGGGCCACTGCCAGTCTGGGATGAAGATTGCTGTCACTGCCCAGTGAAGAAGCGCCGAATGACTAATTACTAGTACTTCATGTACAAGTATGATTTCCCGTATGTTGTGTGCTTTTGTTAATGGATCGGACTTGTGTTGTAATCTCACTAATATTATATCAACTGGTGATGATGATATCTAATCTACTAGAAGTACTAATCAGTCTTGTTTCCAATAAAAACAACTTTAAGACTGGTTTCTTATATTCGTTGCCAGGTTCGTTCACTTTCCTTCTAAATGGCTTGCTACAGTTAACATAAGTTTACAATAAACTAATTACGATAAGAAGTCGTAGAATTCTTCGTATAGAGTTGTAAAGACAATCAAAATCGAGAGGATTGACATATACCACCCGGATCCCTGTCTGGGATTATCCAGGATGCTATGCAACCCGGATATGGAGACATAAAAATGCTACCTGTGGGATTGGCAAGACTTAAGGAAATGCTCAAATCCTCTGATTTTGTGGGAATAGATAAACTGATGGCTCCTTGATCTCACAGTCCCTGTTTCAAATTGCTAATTCAACTTAAATGGCTCTTCTTCAGTTCGATGGAAGGGCGCCCTTGATCTCCTTTTACTCCAACCCTTGACTTTCCGAGTCAGTTTTGCAGCCAAATGGAAACGGCTGGCTTTTCAGGCTGATTGTGAAGCCTGGTTTGTTGTTCTACATGTAACAGATTGGTGGTTCTAAACCATCTGCAATGGAGATCGATACTGATCTTCAATTGCTCAATCCGATTTTCTTTATTTTTTCGTTGTTTTTAACTTGAACCAAACCAGATTGATGCCATCATGATCACCAGGATGGCACAATCCTATTTCTGCATTGTATTAGCAGAATTCTTAATACTTGCACACTGAAGATCAAGCATTTGAATCATCTTGTTCAATAGATTAGACATAGTTCAAATATGTACACAGATAGCAGTTCATTACATAAGTCATAAAGATAGATACAAAAACAGCACATTCTTGATTTCTTGTACAATGTCAATGTGTGTCCTAATCAGACCAAGTTATATCCATCCCTCCCCAGTCACCTTCTGGCACTCCCAAAGCCTTCCAGACAGCATTGGACGCGTCAACAATGTTGTTATGACAGGGAGGCTGATAATCGTGTTCGTTGTCACATCCCATTGTAGAGTCACATTCGTCAACAACCATGGCACTCACACTACGACCATTAGCACTCACAGTGATGTTCTTTAGGCATCTACTACCTCCACTGTACCACCCGGTTGATAGAGCCACAACTGGTACATCGTCTGAATGATATTTACCGTCGCATTCTGATGGACCTCCACCATCACCACCATCTTGGAAGCTATTGAGTGTGAGAGTTGCCCCGGTGCTTCCAGACACCGTGGGTGAGCATGTGTAGGTTGTGTAAGTCTCCCCGTCTTTACAGCAGTCGGAATCATTTTCTTGGTTGCACTTTCCCGCAGGCGGGTTTGTACCTACTATTGTGCCACTGGGAGAGCATTGTTGAAGCAATGTTCTTGATGTGGTGGAAATAGGTGCAAGAAAAAGTAACACAAAAAGGAATGCTGCTAAGCTGAAGTTGCTCATGTTGTTTCTTTTAGGCTTTTGATTGTAGTAATTAATGTTTTGATCCTGAATATTTAAGAGAGCCATTTTAGAGATTTATATAGAATATTTCAGAGATAACTCCAAACAAGTGTTCTACGTAATTTCTAAAGGTCCATTATATGTAAGAACAGAGGATAGTTCATATGAGGAGACTAGGAGTATATTTGTTGTGGACTTCTTTTTTGGAGTAAATTATTATTATGCGTTTTAACTTTTAAGTCAAATGTTGAGTTTTGGTCATGCATCTGTTCATAGTTATGAAACAAATGAAATGTTTTAATAATCATGTGAAGATAGTTAAAGTTTCAAACTACTTAATATAAAAGAAAAAGGGAACAAACTTCTTAATGGGCTATTGGGCTATTATACCACTAACATCTATGATGAAATTGGAAAGTGAGTCCGGCCCAAATGACTACATCAATTGGCCATAAGTTCTAGAGTGAGCATGACATCATCCAGGCATCATCCGTGACTTGTCATATTAGGGTAGATTTGGGCTGATTGATATAGAAATTTGGGGCTGATTGATATAGAATTTGAATGAGCATTTAGATGGATTTTAGTGAAATTGTGTTTCGAATGAAATTGAAATGGGGGTATTTGAGGTGTATTTTAGGTCAAATCTATGTTCATCGAACCAAATAGACCGATTTAAATGCTTTCTCAAACAACCCCTTCATTTTCGTATGAACATGTGATTTTGGTGCATGATATTGTATAGTTTGTAAATTAGTAAGCTCCAAGTTATCCTTAATATGATGAACTAAGGTGTGATAGTAAAATAAACATAGATATGTATACTCGTGATCTTCAAAGCTTATACCTTTTCGCAATAATTTATACATATTATTTATGAAAATCTTATTTAAAAGATATAAAAGAGCTCGTTCTAGAGTTAAAAGCGAACTCTTCCATCTTACGATTGATTCCCTTCATAATAACTTACATCGCGTTGATGAAATTTGTCAGTGAGAAACTTACAGTGCTAATTTGACAAGCTGACCTCCTCCTCCTCCACATCCAATGATAGACACTCATGTCGAGATCGTGTGTGTTCTCTTCTTCATCCGGGGGAGGTGGACAGAATGCCAAAATAGCTCTGCAAATATTACTCCTGACAAATATAAATCAATCAATGCATATTTACTCATATATATAATAAAATTAATTGTGCAACACATATAACTAATTGTACTTGTAGCCTAGCTTCATCTATATATACTCATCGGGTTTATATGTAAAGGATAAAAAAGTAGATTTGTGTGTTGAGCTTTTGGAAAACCGCAGTGGGACTAGCGTGCATGGTGTTTGTACGATATGTGGGAATCAAATGCTTGGTCGATGTTTGCTTTATTATTGCCGATTAATCATTCTCAGTTGTCACCGACCTTAAATTTTTTATCATCATGCACAATATATTAAAAAATTTAAATTAACATAAACGCCATATTTATTGCTATCGATATAAGCGTTTGTAGCCGAGTGGCAAGCTGAGACACCCCGTAACCATGATGTTACGGGTTCGATTCTCCGAGATGGGTAATTATATTCTCTGAATAGAGATTGGTGGTGATTTACATCTAGAATCGAACGGGTTCGAATTCCCATTTCGAATGATTATATTCTCTGAATAGAGATTGGTGGTGATTTCCACTTAGGATCGATAATTACTTTACTTTTGGTTGTTAAGTTTTCGTGCTTGAAATGCATTAATTAGCATGCCAACCAAATAAGTTTTCAAACCACGCAATTGTCCTTTTCTTTACCAGGTGTCGAAAGATGAATAAATCTTCTAGACATATACATTATTATTGTACAAATTATTACTAGAACAGTATCATCAAACCAAGTTCTTTGATTTTTGACACAAGTGTCCATGTAATCGATCGGTCCAAATGAGTTAATAATGATGTGGGAGTGTTCATTCACTGATGATCTTGCTTAGCCATAAAATTATCGCGTATATTTGCTAATAATATTGTTGTGAAATTCATGTAAACAATATGAGGAAACATTATACCATCTTCCCACTCTAAGCCAGTGTTTAATACACTAATTCATCTAATTTATAACGTGTAGGGTTATTTAGGAAAAAACATGCATGTTTATTAATTGGTCTACTTATGTTTGCTAGCTAGCTATATGAAGAATAACAATCGATGATATCTACTTATGTTTGCTAGCTTTTTGACTTGAGGGTCGAAAAAAGGAGAATGAAATTGATCGTTCGAGTGCAAAGTAAACTGGACTGCATGCTCTTTTGTCTCCCACTTACAATGTAAACCAATTCTGTATTTGATCAGTCCGATACATTTACATACAATGTCTACTTTATTACAACATAAAAAAGAGAACTTGTGTTTAAAGACTATAGGTTAGTCAGTTTCACATCCATGTTGACTTGATTTAAATATATTTTGATTGATCTCTGAATAGTGTAATTTTAAGAATTTGTTGAAGTTGTGTCAATATTGGGCAAGGAGTCGATCCGTAAGAGAGTTTGAGATGTTGGTACTTAATCTTCCTGATTGTGTGTGTAAGTGTTCCTTATGTTATCAAATGCTTTGGACAAAGAACATAGCAAATATGGTATTCCACTAAGATCTAATAACATTATAATTGATCAATACGTTAGAGAACATTACATATTCATACATCCATTGTCGTCCAGCGGTTAGGATATCTGGCTTTCACCCAGGCGACCCGGGTTCGATTCCCGGCAATGGAATTTTTATATACTCTCCGATTTTTTTCCTCAACTGACTAAATGGCAACCTTTCATTTGTCTTCCTCATCTTCACCTGGTGCTCTCCGGCAAACTTCCAGAACTTCTGACTCACTGCTGATTTCAACAATCTCAATACGTCCGAATATTCCACCTACTCTTACTGCCTCTGGCACGTCTCTTCAAGGGGCCGGGGCCTTATCGATACCTTGGAAATGGCGGACTAGAGTCTCCTTCTTTCCATCTTTCTTAACCAAAAAATCCAAAGACGCAGACGCCCTCAAGCAGGAGCTTTTCCAGGCTATTGCGCCCCTAGACCGCGGTGCTGCTGCTACTCCTGATGACCAGCTGCGTATTAACGAGGTTAGTGCACATAACTAATCTCATTTCCAGTATTGTCAGGCCTAAATTAAGTTCTGTTTCTTCTTGTATGTTTTCCGTGTTTGATGCCAATATCAACCTTGCGTAAAATTTTGGTATCATAATATACTTGAGTAGACTTTTAAAAGTCGATACTAATGTTCTTGGAGTGATTTCTGCAACATATGTAGAAACATTTGATCATATATTACTTCCTATTCAGATAGCGCGTGAACTTGAGGCAATCAACAAAGTTAAGGACCCATTGAAGTCTGATCTTCTCAATGGGAAATGGGAGCTTTTGTATACTACATCTGGATCAATACTTCAAACTCAGGCATGTAGTGTTCATTCATCTTTCGAATTGCAGGCACTTCTATTGGAAATGTCTGAACTGTTATTTCCTGTTTTCATAAAATTTGTTTTAATCCATCGCATTGAATGATTGAAATATCTTTTTCAAGACTGTTGTTTAGGTTGAGTTGATTTTTGGGTTACCTATTAGAGGCCAAAATAATCACTGGTTAACGTACTTATTCAAGTTACCAGGGGATGTATTACTTAAAACTGATAAAGAAGAGCATCGGTTAATTTCACTTGGTTTACGTAGACCATGACATCTCAAAATTTAAATGCTGATAATGAGGCCACTTTTTATGTAAATGATTGTGACAGAGGCCTAAGTTTCTAAGACCAAATGGAACGATCTACCAGGCAATTAACATTGACACATTGAGGGCTCAAAATCTGGAAACTTGGCCATTTTTCAACCAGGTATGTGAAGTGATGGAAATTGCTGTTTCACATGTAATTATAATTTCTTGTTATTGTATAATTGTGTCGGTATATCTCATGGGTTGTTTTAGATTGATCCTAACCGGAATTTTCTCACTTTGGAACGGTTTAGCCAGTAACTTTCTTTTCAGGCTACAGCTAACTTGGTTCCACTGAATGCAAGAAGGGTTGCTGTGAAGTTCGATTCATTTAAGATTGCATCACTAGTGAGTAATTTCTGCTTTCTCTAATATCCTTATCTTCTGCAGTTGCAGATATTGTTCTCATTCGCGAGTTGTTTAGATAACTATGATAAGAAGTGGTGATTCAAAAAAGCCTTCTAGAATTACAAAATTGATCATATACATGAATGTCCTTGTATTGTGCTATTCTCAACCAGTAGCACATTCAATTGAAATATCAGCCAGATTATTTTATAGACAATTGGCAGACTCAGCTGCATCTTGTTTCTCTGTCTAATAGGTTTTTTTTTGGTTATAGATACCGATTAAGTCACGTGGAAGTGGCCGTGGCCAAATTGAAATTACATACCTGGACAAAGAGTTGAGGTAAAAGGCTCAAAGACACTCTAGTTGTGCTCAACTACTGAGATTTATCCTCATTTAAGTTCAAGTAGCATCATGTTCTATTTCTAAATCTTTGTGTTCTGTGCATAATTTTTCCGTATATTTCAAGAAGTAGCTGATTTCATAACATGTCAACTCTGGTTGCTGCAGGATCTCAAGGGGCAACCAGGGAAATTTGTTCATATTAAGAATGGTAGATCCAGATTATCAAGTTCCTCTTTAGGTTCACCACTTCTTAGCAGCGAATATGTTATTGGCTCAAGGAGAGAAATGGCTGAATCGGAAAACGGAACATTACTATGTTAGGATTTGTGAAATAGACTGGCTCTGATACCAAACAAGTTACAACAGTACAAAGCATGGTTTTCCCGTTCACCAACAATGTATAATGGTCTCAATACATACAATGAGAAGTAGTATATCGCAAATTTAAACGAGTGAAACTGGAAATATCATTGCAGCTATATCCAGTTGCATCTATTACAATTTACACCCATGAGGTGATATGCGTGCTCACTCAGGACTCATGACAGGACCTGGATAACTAACTGCATAGCATATACGTTCTTTATATGCAGTGTGTTCTACCTCAACTTAGGCCTTTCTGTCTAACACCATGATCAAGTACATGTAATTACCATCAGTTCACAGAGACTGCAAAATAATCTGAACGCCATGCTGAGGAGTGATGGTAATAATCTGAGCAGGGGAGTGAACATAATTTGGTGACAAGGTGAACTTGTAACGCTGCAGGATCATGGACAGTGCAATCTTCGCTTCATTAGCTCCGAAGGTCAAGCCCACACATATCCGAGGTCCAAAACCAAAGGGAAGGAAAGCTGCTGTGTTGCCTTTGGAGGCCTTAGCAAGTCCTTCAGAAAACCTCTCTGGATTGAAAATATGAGCATCTTCTCCCCATATATCGGGATTTCTATGCACAGCGAACTGTGGCACAGTCAAATGTGTATTTGCTGGGATTTCGTATTTCCCCAGTTTGGTTTTGCAACGAGTTTGTCTTGTAATATTCACCGCTGGACTGTATAGCCGAAGAGTTTCGTTGATGATCATGGGCAACTGCATAAAACCAAACACTTAACAATTATATAACTGCATAGTAGCTTCAAATCTGCATTTATCACATTAGATGCAAACTTCCAATCACAAAGTCTAATATATTTGGTATATATGGCATGTGCTTACGATTTTCATTCTAGCAATTGATTCTGTTGTGGGATTTTCTCGGCCTAAGAGTTGAAGCACTTCTTCCCTTGCCTTTTCTTGCCAATCCGTATAAATTGATAAAAGAACTATAGTCCATGACAGCAAGCTGCTCGTAGTTTCATGTCCAGCAAGGTAGAATATCTTACATTCGTCGATAACATCATCAATCGAGATTCTGTTTTCTGGATCTTTGTCATGGTGAATTTCTAGGAGTGATCCCAGGTAATCATTACCAAAGTTGACTGTCTGTCCTGACTTAACATTAGCCTCCCGGTTTCTTATCAATGTCATAATAGAATCGGTGTATGACTTCTCCACCTTATCAGACTCTACATCGTCTTTTGTCCTTAAGATGTTCCTATACAGAGGATCAGAGCTTCAACCTTAAGTGTTATTCAGGCAAGACATAGTAGCTAGCGCAAGAAGAATACATACCTAAGCAATCGAATATTGAAAGTGTCTCTTCTAACAAATGAAGCCAATTTCATCATTGTTTCAAATATATGCTTGCCTTCCTGATAACTGCTTCCAAACGCAGTCCTAGAGATCACTTCCGACGTCAAAATCTTGAATTCGTTGCTCACTTCAATTTCTCTGCCCTCAGAATGTCTCCATCGTTCTAACATAGTTTCCACACTTGCTACCATATCAACAGCCATTTCCTACATGTTAAATCTTCAAATCAAACTCACAATTAAATCTCTACCGCAAACTAAAATGACTAAACAAAAAAAAAAAAAACCTTTAAGCATTCTCCATGGAAAGAACGGTTTGCTAGTTTTCGCAGCTTGGACCATTTCTCGCCTTCTGCAACAAGGAGACCATCTCCTATGAGTTTTTTCGCATAACCAGTTGGCTTACTTTTAGGGAACAAGCCTTCCTTGTTTGCCAGAATCTCCTTAATCAACTCAGACTCAGTTATAACTATATGCAGCTCAGCACCAACCCAATACACAAAATTGTTTCCTGCTCCCCGACAGGTTAGATTAAACCAAAAACAATGTAAGTCGTAAGATCTTTATAACTACCTATAGTAACATTTCACGTTCGAAAAATTCAATACGGAACTTGTGTATGATGATTTGGTCGGGGCAAGAGCTGTACATACCGTATAACTTCATCCATGCATAGAAGTACGGCAAGATTCTAGGAAACATGTCATGCTGCGACAAGTCCATAGGATTGACAACGGCTTCTTTCTTCATGTTGAGCATCTCTTTAGTGTTGCCATGTATGAACTTGTAAGGCGGTCCTTTCAATCCTTGTGAAAGCAACATGTTCTGTAGACGAATAGGCCTCCACCATAGCTTGTAGAATGAGCTGATCAAGAAGACGGATAAGACGACGATTGCAGTGATCAGGAGAAAGGAAATCATCATCATCGCGTTACTTGTGAGTTCAGGAGAAGCACGGACAGGGTTATATTATATATCTCTATTTCTGGAAAAGACAAAAGCAAAAGAGATTGGTTTAATCTTCTTTTCTTTATAATTTGATCTGCCTAATTTTGGACTATAGTAATAGTACACAAATCACATCGAAAGTTATCCTCAAAGTTTTATGAATTGAGTTGGCAAATTTTCTGCCTCTCTAATTCCAAAGGTCGTAATAACGTAACTTGAGCTACTTTTCTTGCCGGATGGTCGCACTTGTCAATACTACATTTGATCTGCAGGCAAGGCTATTCACACGTGATAGTTGAGACTTTTTGTAACGGTCCAAACCATTAATCGGTCTTAGACTCGATCCTTTAAACCGACACGGTTACTCATGGATAGCTCTTGAGGTGATATACTGTTTTCACTGTATCAACACAAGTACTTTCCTGCACACTTTGGTCACATTCGTGCGCGAATATAAATACTTCTCGGTCATCCATTCTATGATTACTCCAGAACATACACGCTTAACTCTGGAGTTCTCCTAGTTGAATTTTCAAAAAGAAAAATGCACCTAATTGATATGAATAACGTTCTCAACCCCTTAAAAGATATTTGGAATTCTGGGGCGTTATATTTTTTGTTGTGATAAATCTAGGTTGAACGGCTTATTTTGTTATTCGGGTTCAATTCAATTTGAGTTCGTTAATAAAATGATTTAACTTTTAAATTCCGAACTCGAATTCGACATATTTGGTTCAAACGTTAGTCTATCGTAAACAAATTTGTACTATATGAAGTTGAGCAAGTCCTAGTCAATTCGATAAGTAAAACGAATTCCTACATAACTCGAGCTCAGATTCGAAGAACGAGGAGAGTAGATGAACTTCCCAATTGCAAACATTTAAAGTGTGATCAAAGTAGTTGGTTCAACAGGTCCAATCAGAAGAGATGATGGTGATGCACGGCAAGGGCAAGTCGGCAACAATGAAATATCTCTCTCTGTCAGTACACAGTAACTAACTGACTGGTTCTGTCACAAACGGAAAACTTGGCAACAATTGCAACACACGTTGTTGTTCATAAAAAATCCCTCATCGTTAAACCCAAATTTCAATCTCAAAAACCACCATTTCTTCTTCATTTCTCCCGTCAATGGCAGCTTCATCACCCCTCTTCCTCCGCCCAACTCTCCGCCGTCGAATTACCATCAAGAACCTCTCCACTAAAGCCACCCCACCTGAAAAAAACCGATCTTTCGCAGTGGCATCAGGTGAGCTCTTCCTGGGAATTGCGGCTCGGATTCTGAAGAGCGGTAATGAGAATTTTGGGGGTGGGGATTTGACGGAGAGGCTGCCGTCTGTGATGAAGATGGGTGAGAAAGAGTCGTGGTGGAGGTGGAGTAAGAGGGAGGAGAAGATTGCTGTGGTTTTGGAGGACCCGGTTCAACCGGGAGTGGTTTGGGAGCAGAGGGATAAAGATGTGAAGGCTGAGATGCAGCGGAGTAAGGTTACTAGTCCCGGGTTTAGTTTTTCGGCTGCTGGGCTTTTGTTTCCGTATCATCTTGGTGTTGCTCACTTTCTCATTGAGAATGGTTATATCAAGGTTGTTTGCTTTGATTTACTTACTGTTTTCGATTTGTTTTTGTTCGTTATTGCTCATTGCTGTATTTATTCTTGATATAGCTATTATTGCTCTTTATATGCCTGCTTTATGTAATACAATGCCATAGTTGTCATTGTCTTCTACCAGTTACTTTATGACCTATCAATCATCCTATCAGTTCAAATGCATTATGCCCTATCAGTTCGTGTAATTGCTCCGCAATAGCTACATATAATCAGGCACCCTATCAGTTAAGAATAAGCTGCTATTTTGCTTTTGTTTGTTGTGAGTTATGACTACTTGATGAACAGATTCAGATGAGGTTATCGAGGTTGTCAGGTTTATGTATACTTGCAACAAAGTCATGCTGAGACTTGGTTTCTTGTGGTGCAGAAATAAAGGCTAGCAATGATTTTAATATTAACTGCCAGAAGCAATTTTGTACTCCATTTATTCGTCAGATTGTTGAATTATGGATTTTTTTTTTTTGTGACAGGAAACAACACCTCTTGCTGGTTCATCTGCGGGTGCCATTGTTGCTGCTGTTATTGCCTCTGGGGCCACCATGCAGGAAGCCTTGAGGGCTACCAAGATATTGGCTGCAGATTGCCGGCTCCGGGGAACTGCTTTCCGTCTCGGGGTATCCACCCTTTCTTTTATCTTTTAAACAAGCCCAAATCTGTTAATGAGTTTTGAGGGGCATCAGATGTCCGAAAAGGGTGTGAATTAAAACATCAAGTTGCAAAGCATGTATATGTAATTAAACAAAAATTAATCTAAAAGAGAATAGTGAACAACAAGTCATTTTGTAAAGCAGCACTAAGGAGCTGCTAATGCTATTTGCTGCTCCAAGCTTCAGTATCTATTTACATTACAAGAGCATGGCACTTTAGTCATCATACAAAATTGTGAATATGGTTTTTAGTGTTGGCCACCTAGACAACTAAGTTTCAAGATCTACTTCCTTGACTTTAGGAGAAAAGATTTAACGAGCGGATGGGCATAATGCACTTTTATGAGTTAAACGCTCAGCACTCTAAACGTAATCGTATGATCAACTTCACTAAATTTCAGTGCAATCTTGTATATGTTCCTTACTCTTAGGTTAGAAAAACTAATCTCCTCTTCTTTTGCACAGGCTGTGCTTAGAGATGTTCTGGAAGATTTTTTACCAGATGATGCTCACACCAGGGCCAATGGAAGAGTTCGTGGTGAGTTTAGGATATTGGTAACTTTCCCCAGGTACCATCTGTGATTTGTAACTTAGGGCAGTTAAAGGAAGCCCTGAACTCTATCTGCCAACTATATTCATGCCCATCAATAAAATGCGGATTATCTGGAGTAAATGTAATTAGTTAACTACCTATTGATAGAACTTATGTTTCACTACAGTTGCTGTAACTCAGATTCTTTGGAGGCCAAGGGGTTTACTGGTTGACCAGTTTGATTCTCGAGAAGATCTGATAAACGCAGTCATTACTTCCTCTTTCATCCCAGGGTAGATATTACCTCAAGCACTAGCTTCCAACCTTGTTGCATTGGCATTATTTTGAGCTAATGGTAAGTTCAATGCAGATATCTTGCTCCAAGACCTGCTACAATGTTCCGTAATCGAGTATGTATAGATGGGGGTTTGACTTTGTTCATGCCCCCCACTTCCGCTGCTCAAACGGTATGTTGAATACTATTTGATTGGTTTTTACATAGAACAATCTATTGTTTGTTGGTCTGATGCTGCATGATCTTATTTTATCCATGTTTAAGGAAAATCCCTATGGTTTGTTAAGGTACTATTCAGTAAACAACGAATTTGAAGAATATTGAACAAACCCACTGTGTTCTTTCGTTTTTGGGGTGGGATTGTGGTCCTGTGGTATAATTCACTGTTTCTTTTAATTCTGTTAACTATCTCGAAATCACACGCAATGGAATCCTGATACTTTGTTACTTGCAGGTGCGCGTTTGTGCATTTCCTGCCATTGCCTTGGGATTGCAAGGTATTGGAATTAGTCCCGACTGCAACCCAGAGAATAGGGCTACTCCACGAGAGGTAATTTTCTGCACCCTTATCAGCTGCCTTTCTGTTTTAGTAGCAAATTATGATGTCTGTGTTTTGTTTCCATTCCAGCTTTTTAATTGGGCTCTTGAGCCTGCTGCTGATGATATTCTCGATAAGCTGTTCGAGCTTGGGTATCAAGATGCAGCTGTATGGGCTCGGGAAAATCCAGCAGAGGAAACTGTTAAAGAAGAGAATGAACTTCTTGAAAATGGCCAAACAGTATAGTCCTCCTATGTGCCCCGGAGATCAAATTTGCTTCAGCCAGGGGACCTTGCAACTTCTCTTGATTTCTTGAAATGGATGAAGATATCCGTGCAATATATCGTATAATCTCCTCAATTGCAATAGTTAAGATGTACAATTGTACATATGCAGTACTGACGAAGAAGGGCGAATCTGTTTTTTCTTTTTCTTCTTCACACAAATGCAACAGTGGAAGTATACATTTTACCAGCTAAATTATACAGTAGTGCGTTTGATAGGAACCCTGTACTAAAGGCAACTTTTTTTTTTCTTTCCTTTTTCATAATCAATCATATTAAAAATGAACGAATGAGTAAAAACTCAATAAAGAATAAACTCCACATTGTCATATTTCATGAATTTCTCCGATCCCGTATTAAATAATGATACCTCTATAGTAATAAATAATATAAAATTCAATAATATTTATCTATATATATGATTTTCATTTGAAATTTAAAATGTAAAATACGTATCTAAAGTTTTTTGTGATAGTAATTTGAATTTTTGAATAGCAAGTCTATCTTTTAACTTTCGTGATAGTAGTTTATCGATATATGAACTTTTTTATTGGATCAAACACATTTGTAGTCTATTAAATTAGTATTTAGTAATTTATTCAATAAATTTAACATTAAACTTGTACATTATTTTATAATAAAAATATAATTTTAATATAAACTTCTACTTAGAATAAATTCTCTATATGAATATTTCTTTTGGTTCCGATGATATGACTGTATGGAATTTTTACTGTTTGCCTTCTGTTCTGATGAACACTAGTTATTTATCAAAGAGCATTCTACTCTTCATTCATAATCTCTACCAGACAAAATCGAGATGCAAGAAAAAATTTCAATCAATGGGGCAAGAGTTATTTGCAGAATATGTTAAATTTTCATAATCAACAGTATGAGCTACATACAATTTCTGTCCCGTGAGGTAATATATTCTCTATCACAACAGTTGTGTGTGTACATAATGTTACATATGGAGTTTATTTTTCGTATCGCGAACATATGGTAGGGTATCAGGTATACAAATTTTACGTGGTAAAAGGTACTGTGAGGCATTACTTTGTAGGAACTCGGTATGATGGATCGATCATTTTCAAGACGAAGAGATTTCCCTTGTCACCTCTTGATACTCTGATGAACAAACAAAACGTACAATCTTATGAGCCCTGGGAAATCAATCTAGGTTGTCATACAAGGAAATCACTTTTGTTTAATGAAAATAAAATATTCCATAGAATAGAAGTGCATTTTATCAGCAAACAGCTGTGATTTTGAAATGGATATAAGATGGTTCATGATCTAACTCACCTTAATTCTTCATCTAAGTAGGTGAATTCGAGAGATCCTTGGGCTGTTTCAGGAGCTTTAACAGGTATCTGTTCCAAATATAATCAGTTAGCACAAGCATTCCGGCCTTATGAAAATTCAGATCTTGTTGATACTATAAGGAATATGCAGTGTAAGGCAAAGATTTACCAGTCCCCCAATCTTGAAATAATCAAATTGCACTGCCACCTTCTTTGAATTCACAGGCGTTAAATCTGCTGTAACCTGCAGAGGAATTAAGATAGTAAGGTTGGCCGGCTCAGGGAAAACATAAGAAGAATTCTTGCTTTTGGTTTCCGTTGATAAGATAGGCAGTGGTAAAGAAAACTATACCTGATTGAAGAAAGGAAATGATTCCATATTTTGAGCACGAAGTGTATCGACATTGATCCCTTGATAGTTTCCCTTCGATCTTAAAAGCTTTGGCCTCTGTTGAAAAAAGACAGAAAACAAAATGCATTACATGACCACAATTTCAAGCATCTGATTTCAAAGGTGAACTGCTGTTACAAGTTGCATTTGCATTGTTCAATTTGAAATTCAGTGTGTATGTCACAACCTCAGAACCTTGGAAGCAGTAACTGACTCAAGTCTAAAACAATGTACCTTAGTTTGCAATATAGATGCTGAAGTAGTGTATAAGAGCTCCCATTTCCCATCGAGCAAACCAGACTTCAACGGCTCTTTCGTGGGATTGACTGCTTCTAGCTTGCGAACTATCTAAGAACAGAATTGAAATCAATACAGAGAAATCAAATGCAATGAATGGAAATTTATCTCTAAGAGCAGTCTATAGCAACTTACTAACAAGTATACAAGATAGTTAGAAGTGCTAAAAAAAGAAAAGCATTCCAAATCTGATTTCGAAAGCAAGGAACTGGTCGATAGTCCAGCTCCAACTCCAGAATATGATTTTTTTCCATCTCCAATATTACAACAGTCACATGGCAATTCAAAATTACTCGAAACAAAATACAGACACTCAATCCAATTTAAGTAGCACTTCACTTTTTTCCAAGTGATTATTAGTACTTATTTGTAGCAACAGCACAGATGTATGTGCCAAAGAGTTAATCAGATTAGAACAAGCTAAAAAAGGATGTATGATAACACTTTTAGGAATTTAAAGCAATTACAAGCGCTTCCTTCCTTCTGATAACAATGCACATTTGCCGAATGCACTAAAAAGCAACAGAAATGCACATGGATTCATCAATTTCACTCCAAATGCCTAGAAAAGAACGAAACTTAACGTAACAACACAAAAAGATCGTATCTTTAACAATTTCAACAAAGAGTCAAACAATTCAAGAAACAGAGTGATATAAATATAATTCCATACTCGTTCAATTTCTTGCTGGTCCTCAGGAGTAGCTTCAGCACCACGATCAAGAGGCTTAATGGCTTCAAGAAGCTCCTCTTTGATAGCCTCTGCAGTTTTAGTCTTGTTATTGTTAGTCAATAAACCAGTAAAGAAAGAAACTTGGGTTCTCCATTTTGGGTTCGGTGAAATTGGGTTGACTGAGAGACATAAACATTGCTTGTTGTTGCTTGACTGGAAAGGCAGGGTGGCGGTGAGGCGGAGGGGAGTAGGGAATGAGGCGGCGGTGGAGGAAGAGTGAGTGGTGGTGGTGAAAGGCGGGGAGAGTGTGGAGGATAAGGCCATGATTGGTGGGTGGTTGGGTTTGTGTAAAGTGGTATCATTGCATATGATATACTCACAGGCAACTGGTTTCTTGTGTTGTAGACAATGATACGTATCACTGAACAATTATACCAGACGTGGCCAACTCAAATGAATGGAATGTTTTAGAGAAGTAGTAGATCAATTTGAATTCTTCTTTGTTAAACTGACGGACCCGGATTTCCAATGAGGATGAATACTTGATATTTCATACCTAAATAAAACGATACAACTTTAACAAATTCGAATTGATATTATATTGTACATATAATAAAATCAATCAAAAAGAAAAGTCTATAGAGTACTACATATTAATTGCGACTAACTTTCAATCGGTTAAAGTTGTAACGATTGGAGTTTAACTAAACCTGATCAAAACCGACCAAGTTAAATTTAAAACATTGGTAGTAATCTTAATTAGATCTTATAAGCTATTAAGGGTCTAAATAGTAGATGGAAGAATTGAAGCTTCATGAAACCTAGATACAATCCATATTATTCCATGTGTAGTAGATAACTTTGCAACTGATAATTCTTTTCCATGGACCTACCCAGTTTGTCAGTTTGACCTCAATACTATGAAACTTGAAACCCAGGATCACATAATCCAATTTCATCTCTATGAATGAACATCCAAATCCCATCTAATTAACAACCAAAAATATTCAAAGCCATAAAAAATAGAGTAAGTAACAAAACACATGTGTTTTAAAATTGCCTTCCTAGTTTCCAAAAACAAGCAAAAAAATCCAGCTCTCATCTTTACCAAATCTACTTCTTCTTCACATTCTTAATTGCTTCTTCCTCTTTAAATCCCAGTTTGATTCATTGAACCATGAATCTTGGCTATTTCAGAAGACACAGAGAAAACTAACCTTACCAAGAAAATGCTTTCAAAGTACCACCACCCTGTCAAAACATTAACACCCAACAAGTATCACTACTGTTCTGCTCTGTCTCATCATCAAAATCAGATCTTTTTCAAGGTTCTTTGCTGTGACAAAAATGGTTCAAATTCCCCTTCACCACCTCCACTGGATAAGAAGCTGGGGTTCCAGCTGGTTAGCAAGTCTCTTGCTGACATGAAAGGGAAGCTCGATGGTCTCGATCGAAGTTAGTCGATTTTCCATAAAGATTCGATTTTTATCTTCATGTTTTTTTATTTGTAGCCATTTGTTAAAGAGAGCCCAATTTTGATAATTTACTTGTATGGTGCCTATTTTATACAGTTTAATTATCATTTGGGATTGGTTAGCATTTTACTCGTGTATCACAGTTTCCGTGTGTATTGAAACTTTACTGATTAGTTGGCTTTAGAATGACAAATGGTTATAGTTAATTACTGCACGGGTTATTGAGGTTTATTGTAATTTGTACAGTATGTTGTGAGTGGTGCATGAATTTTATACACTGTCGGTTTTTCGACAGGTGCTGTGCAAGAATCGGTAAACCAGTGGCTTTCAAAGACCCAAAACTTTTTGAATGGAGTAACTTCTCCACTTAAGAAAGGTGTTAATGACAGCAAACCTCAGTTGGAGAGTGATGATCAGGATGTGGAAGATATCATTGTCACTGAAAAGACTGTCGACTGCAGAACACCTGGAGGAGAGCTTTCTGAAGCTGCGATTGTATCGATTGAGCAATTCAGCAGGTATGACACGTGCTGCTTTCGTGCGCCTTACTTCAATTTCTATGTGGCATTATTCAAGTGTTTCTAAAAATAGAATGACTGTATGAACTACTTTATTTTGGTGTTGTGAATGAACAAGTGTAGCCTATTCCTTCTTCAACTTGTTTTTCCAAGTAATAAAATTAATACTCTATTTTTAACTTCTCCACATTACGATGTGCAGGATGAATGGGTCGACTGGGCAGAAAATGCAGAAGATATTCAAGACACTTGTTTCTGAATCTATTTATAACAATCCCCGTAGTCTGGTGGAGTATTGCTGCTTCAGGTTTTTATCTAAGAATGGTCCTGGACTTCATCCTGGCCTCAAGGTTCGTAGAAATGGTTTGTATTTTGGTTCATATTCCCGTATGTAGGTTCTGGCGAAGGTCTGTTAGTGCTGATAAGTGATAACTAGCTCAATGAACAGTACACTGTTGCAGGTTGCAGTGCTCCTTAAGCAATACTGATTCTTCTTCATGTTTAAGTTTTCTGCATACATCTTACACAACTATATAATTGGGATATGGTGTGCTTGCAATCAATTGGAATTGCAGCTTCATGCTGGAATTTAGTCCACCGACTGTCCTTTATTTTCCAAATCTACATGCTTCAACACTGTATTTATTGCAATGGCTATATTCTTTCTGAAATCTCCAAAGACCAATCTTGTTTTCTCTCCGATGTGATATAAAACATTTCAGGATGCTTGTCCAGGTGTAATTTGTTTTATCGTGAGAGTAGTTCCAAATCCATGATCTTACTTTACATGAATGCACCAGGCTTTCATGTTATCTTTCGGTCAAATATTTTCAAGCCAGTTTGTTCTTTTCAGTTTACTTATGTTTGTCCATAGCTGTGAGCGAGAATTAGTTTGAATAATTGAACTTGAACGAGATGCTTATTATTTGACATTGGATATCAGGAACCTGCATTTCAGAGGCTTATATTCATAACTATGCTTGCTTGGGAGAGTCCCAGCACAAGGAGGAGGGACAGTTGGGCTAAGTTGCCCGGGAGGAATAGTTTCAAGGTACTTCAGTTTGCTTGGAAATTTGTTACCTGACTCTATCCAACATTTTTGTTGCAATGGCAAAAGAATTTTTATTAGTATTGTCGGTCAATTTGTATGATCCTGTTAAACTGCCAAAGGCCTTGTTAAGGTGAAAATTTAACTCTGAATAGGTCCTTGAGAGTTTGTTGTATATTTTTTCTATTTTAGTTTAACTTGAAGAAGAAGCTCGTGGGAGAAGAAGCATTTGTTCGATTTGCTCCGGCCATATCTGGTGTTGCTGATTATCCAACTGTTCATAATCTTTTCAAAGCTCTTGCATGTGATGAATATGGCATCTCGTTTAGCATCTGGTCGACGTACATCAATGAATTACTCAAGTAAGCATAATTTCTCTTGACATTTATATTGCTCATGTAGGCATCATTTATGTTTCTCTGTGGCAATGGTAGTCCACTGGAACCTGTGTGACCTTTCAGTCTGATGAGTCCTGCTTAATCTGTAAGACAGTAATTATACTTTGACATGATAGTAGAATTATACAGTTGCTGGGATTAGGAGCAGTTGCACTAGCTAGTCATAAATGTGATCTCTTCTTAATTTAGACTTAAAGATGGCAAAGCAAAAGCAAGGTTGCTAAAGTTCTAGATGTTCAGATAAGATTCTTTTTCAATTTTTTAGGTTTTTGGACATTCTAAATTTAAGTTGAGGATCATTAGTACTGCTGATTTCAGTAATGTCCATGCGTTTCTAGAAAGGAAAAGGAAGTGTTTTTCTTATGCATTATAAGAAGAGTTTGACAATCATGCTATGCAGTTACAGTGAAAAACATGATTTTGTCATCAGTGTAACTCATTTCAAACATCCATGAAGAATTGACATCTAGTTGGATCTTATCAAGCCTTCTAAAACTTAATGATGTGTTATTTGTTATGAAGCAAACTTACGTTTCTAACCATTTCGGCATTTGTTCTCCTTTAACTTTGTAGGGTGCATGAGGGACGCAAATCATTTCAGTTTGGAAAGCCCTCTGAATTTTCTAAGGAAAATGTCCTCTGTCTTGGTTCTGGCCGAAAGCAGCCTGTTATAAGATGGGATAAGAACATGGCATGGCCTGGGAAACTCACTTTAACTGACACAGGACTTCACTTTGAGGTATTTCTACTGATTTCACCGACTTTGTTGCTGGTGAATGTTATGCAAGATATATTAACACCCTATTCCAATTTATACGATATTGGCGTCGACTGAAAACACTGAGTTGCATATCTGATTTATCGACCAAGTGGTATATGTTTCTATCGTTGTTTTGTCCGTATTGGAACAAGTGAAATATGTCCAATCCTCGGTAATATACTTCAGTGACTTTTCAGGCAGCGGGTTTTATGGGAGATAGAAAAGCTGTGAGGATCGATCTTACAAGTAAGAGCTCAAGAGTAGAGAAAACAAAGGTTGGACCTCTGGGATCAAATCTTTTTGACTCCGCTATCTCTGTTACATCTGGTCTGGAGTGAGTAAGCTTCTGCATTCCATTTTACAGCTTAATGTCATCATGTACAAATAACTTCACTTTGTTGACTTGCCTCACAAACAGACTGCTATGGAATCATTTTGGAGTGTCATGACATTAATATTCGTACTTGTCATCTTCTGCGCCTATGAATTGCACTGGAACATTGTTGCACAATAGACACTAAACTACATTTTCACTAAATTATGGTTATCATATGCTTACTTATCATCATGACCTCACGCTCTTGTTGAGTTCTATCATTTCATCATCTTGTGTTATATTAATAGTCATAATCTTTAATACTCCATTTATCTTCCCTCAGGTCGGAGCCGTTGATACTTGAATTCGTGGACTTGGGAGGTGAAATGAGAAGGGATGTGTGGTATGCATTTGTCAAAGAAGTTGTTGCTGTATACCAATTCATACGTGAATACGGACCAGATGACGACCTATCTATGCATGATGTATATGGTGCTCACAAAGGAAAAGATAGGGCAATTACTCATGCTGTAAATGCCATTGCAAGACTTCAGGCTCTTCAGTTCATGAGGAGAACCTTAGATGAGCCTACCAAATTTGTTCCATTTTCATTTTTGCAAAATGCACCGTATGGTGATATTGTGCTCCAAACTCTCGCTGTTAATTGCTGGGGTGGACCCATAATCAAGAAAGCAAAAGAGGGTAAAAGTGAATCAGATGTACCTGTGAGACTCTCTGGTGAGGTATCTGAAAGTAGGAACCATGTTTTTGATATTGATGGAAGTGTCTACTTGCGGAAATGGATGAGGTCTGCATCATGGTATTCCAGTGCTTCACTGACATTTTGGAAGAATGCATCTGTGAAGGAGGGACTAGTGCTTAGTAAAGACCTTGTTGTAGCTGAAAGTACATTGGTGCAAAAGGCAGCGATGACATGTAGAGATAGATACAGGGTGGCTCAGAAAACTCAAGCCACAATTGATGCTGCTATGATAGAAGGAATACCCAGTAACATTGATCTTTTCAAGGTAGATTTTCCATCCAACTGTTTCGTGATTCTTCTTTTACTCGAATGTGGTATTGCGTTTTAACATTTAAATCATCACCTCGATAGGAACTCGCACTTCCTTTGACTCTCACTGTCAGAAACTTGGACAGACTCAGGCGCTGGGAGGATCCACTCGTTACGGCATCATTCCTTGGTGTCACATATACACTCATCTTAAGGTGATTCATACACACTTGTGTACCTGTCATGCATTGCTCTCAAAGTCTGGTCTGGAATTTAGTTAATTTTATTTCAAACCAAGAAAGGCAAATCTAATAGTGAACCAAATTTACATTTTCTTTTGCTGTTGTCCAACTAAATTTGGTAACCTATTCTTGCCAGAAACTTGTTATCCTATGTATTCCCGGTGACATTGATGTTCGTCGCCTCTACCATGTTATTGCTAAAGGGACTGAAGGAGCAAGGTCGCCTCGGAAGATTCTTTGGCAAAATTACAATACATGATCAGCCTCCATCAAATACAATCCAGAAAATTATTGCTGTAAAAGAGGCCATACGGGAAGTTGAGATATACCTTCAGAACATAAACGTGGTACTACTTAAAATACGATCAGTTATTCTGGCCGGTAACCCTCAGGTATGTACTTAAGTTCTTCAAACACAGGTGCTAATTCAAACCCGTAAATATTTTCACTTTACATCAATAATTGATTGTTTCTCCAAATGTTAACAGATTACAACAGAGGTTGCCCTGGTGCTGCTATTGGGTTCGACCTGCCTTCTTCTTGTACCATTTAAATATATCCTGGCATGCGTAACATTTGATATATTCACGAGGGAGCTTGAGTTCAGGAGGGAAACGGTTGAGGCGTTCACAAACTTTCTCAAGGAGCGTTGGGACTCTGTGCCTGCAACTCCAGTGGTTGTATTACCATACGAGGTAAATGATTCGGAGGCTGTTCAGAGGAAGCAGGTTGATAAATTAAAATCAGAGAAGACTCAAAGCAGTAAAAAATAGGCCTGGGTAGTGATTCTACATATCTTGTTTAGCTTTTAATTGAAACAGTTGCCATTGAAGACATGGCTTGTGCATATAATTTTGATTCCCTGAAAACTACAGATGGGTTACAGAAATAGTTACAGTGAAGCAAAAAAGTGCATTCACATTTCTATTTCTTTATATTTCCAGTTTGTGTTTCTGTAATATCTTTCTGAAAATGAATGACGAATCTGAAAATTTCAAGGAACCATTAACGAATATGAAAACTCCATACAATTACAATTCTGAAAAACAGAAAGATCCTCGTATATAATCATTTCTAGGGTGCTAGTTTAAGGCCGATTCAGGACCTTTACTAATGGCAATCACCCCTTCACTCTAGCAATGAACTCCATCCATGAGACTATCGGGGAAGGTCTGCTGTCGAAAGAAAAAGCTCTAAGACGACTTTTTACCCTCGCCACTGAGCTCCAACTTCTTCCTGGCAGCATAATTCTTGGAATGAAAATCAAGAAAGAGCCAGAGAAGCGACGCATTAAACCCGGCATTAAAACACCATCCCCAAATCCCATTACACCCCACCCCATTCGTAAAATGCAAATACAACATGAACCCAGACACCAAAAAACTAAACACAAACTGCACAATCTGACAGTCCGTCACCACCCTCTTCCACTTGGGCCTGATCCCAATCCCACACAAAAAATAGTACCCATACATCAACACGTGCACGGTCGCATTGGTCACCAGTGCGACCGGAAGCAGCGACTGGGCCACGTCTATCCATACATAACACATGACGACCACGACCGCGTGGTGGTACACGTGGAGAAACGAGAGCCTGCGGGACTTGGACTCGGCCCCGGAGAACAGTATGAGTGCCGTGTCGAGAAACTCGAGGATTTTGGAGAAGTAGAAGACGTGGGCCCAGAAGAAGGTGGGGCCGGAGGGGGGCTGGTGGGGCGGGAAGCAGATGGGCCAGGTGGGGGATGGGGATTGGTGGAGAGTGGAGAGGATGGTGGCGATGGGCATGAGGAGGGAGAGGAGTGTGAGGGTGAGGTTGTGGAGGGTGGTGATGGGGCGGAGGAGGGTGGTGGGGAGGGTGAGGTTGAGGCGATGGAGGAGGAAGGTGAGTGTTAGGTAGGTGATGATGGTGAGGGTGAGGAAGAGTGGGGAGGACATGGGGGTTTGGTAGCGGATCCAGGTGTAGTTGGTGATGGTTGGGTGGGTGATTAGGTGGTGGTAGATGGTGGTGGTGAATTTGTCCATCGCGAACCGCCGGGAAATGGTCGAGTTCGGATCGGATGTGATAGAAGTTGTTATGTAGGGGAGGAGGAACCAATGGGTGGATTTTGAGAATTTGAGGTCTAGTTGTAAGCCACGTCTAACTTAGATAAATTAACATTCTCTATAAAATATTCTCACCTTTCGCAATAAATTTATGCTATGTTACCTTCAACATTAAATTCATTTAATTCCATTTAGTTCAGTTCAACTCAATTTAATTATATTTTATATTTTTCTTCAGTACTATTTAATTTAATAAATTCTATTTAATTTAATAAATTTCAATTGAAGAATATAAAGTGGGACATACAATTAATTAGATTTGACATCTTGTTAATTAACTCAACATTCACGAGTTTTGGATATGTTTATCTATTTGAACTTTGTAGTTGGCCGGAGTTTGGATATTACACATGGAATGTTCATGCGATTTCTGGTTGATCAAGCCTGAAGAAAGGGTTGAATCTAAAAATTCAGGTTAGGATTCAAGTGATTTGGCCAATTTCCTTTTTTGGCCTCTGACGGCCAAAATCAAGCTTAATTTGCCAGGCTAGGATAATCCATGTGGCATAGAACCAATTTTTTTCTTAAATCCAACTTGAAATGATTGTCATTATCAAATATGATCAAATGTGTACAAGAATCAAACTACCATTGAACCGCACGACGGACAAGCTTACGAGCCAATAAATTTTTACCACACGAAATATAAATTAAGATGAAAGATTGAAAATATCCTACTAAGCGTTAAATGCCTGAAAAAAGACAAAAGAATAATCAAATATGAAGACTTCAATAGTGAAACTAAACTAAAAAAAGTCATAGAACCAAATTGAGCAACGAACTAAATCATTTTCAGTGATTTAGGACCATGTTTGTAAAAAATTAACTTTCACAAGACAACCACCTGTAGGGTAAAAGTGCAATTTAACCATTTCCAATCTCTAGCTTGGTAATATAATAAATAAATTTGTTGGTTGCATTGAATTCATTTCCTTGCATAATTTAAGTTGCTCCCTAATTTAGCATGTTGACTAATTAGGAAGAAAGGTAAATGTTTACTAAGAAATGTAAATATTTCAAGGAAAACTACTTTTACTCTTGTTTATAAAATGAGATGAAGTCCACCAAACCCCACACAACAATTGCAAACCATGTCTGAAAGAGTAAAAAGAACCTGCAGCAGGCAAAACCCTGGTAATCAGCTTGCATGTGAATCTGCTGAGAAAGTCATGTCAATAGAAGAGCTATTGACAGAAATTCTTCTCAGGGTTCCTATTAAGCCTCTGGCTTGCTTCAAATCAGTGTCCAAGCACTGGCTTTCTCTCATTACAAGCCCTCAATTCTGCACCAGGAGAAACCCTAATCCAAATTCAGCCATTGGCATCTTATTCAACCAGAGACACCATGGTCTAATTGTTGATAGCGAGTACATTCCTCTCTATCCCGAGAGTCGAAGAATCCCAAATGCACCACCACCAGTACTTGAATTGCTGGAATACACACCAAGACCTAAACATTCTCATATTTTGCAGTCATGCAATGGCTTGTTGCTATGTAGCAACTCCGATCCTCAATCTATACACATTCCCTATCCTCAGTGCTACTACGTCTGCAATCCTACCACCAAACAGTTTGCCACTCTCCCTCCATGTGTTACAAATAGTCCTTGTGAGGCCACCTTGGTATTTCAACCTCTTGAATCTCCTCATTACAAAGTTGTTTTACTCTCGTTGGCATATTCGATGTACGTTGATTACATGATTGAGGTTTATTCATCTAAAACTCAGACTTGGAGTAAACTACCAGCTGTCATCATTAGAACTGCTCGAGGTGAATTTGTTTTTGGCAACGGAGTCTATTGGAATGGTTCCGTTCATTGGATTTCCACTCTAACCAGACTCGGGTTAGATTCCTTACGATTCCACGTTGACAGTCTTGTATACAGTTCAATGCCATCCCCACCAGTCATGCACAAATCAGGCAGGAGAGGAAGCTATTACTTTGGGACATCGGGTGATCACTTGCACTATATAGAACATGGGCCTCAACTTGACACAAATGGCACAACCACCCCTTGGTATGCAATATATGAGATTAAAAGGGACTATTCGGAGTGGTTTGTGACATACAAGGTGGATTTTACACCTATTATTGCTGCCTGCCCTAAGATACTTAAACATCATAACCACTATCTTATCTCGATATTATCCCTTGTCCGGGGTTACAAGGATGATGAGGATGCTATGTTAGTGCTCCGTACTCCTGATGAGTTCATAAGATTCAACCTGGCTGATGGCAGTTTAACAACTCTTTGCAAGATGCAAAGTTTTATCCAAGAGGAGTACGATTCTTGCCTAATTGGGGCTTGCAGGCCTATATCTGGTTATCGTTTTCATGGTGAAAGCACTGTTGATTACATTGAGTCTGTTTGTGGTGTTTAAAAGTGCCTGTAAGATTTGCAATATTTCTCTAGTTAGGTGCTAGTTAGCTACATATGTCTGGATTAGTTTATACGCCTATGTCCTACGGACAAATCTGTGAAGCAAAACCAGCCTGTACTATTGTTATTGTTGTGTTCGAGAATGAGTTTGTGTTGTACTGAATTTCTAAAGAAGAATTTATGCTTTGAATTTGTCTCAGCTAATGATATTTTTCTTGTCATTAACTACTATATTGGAGTGTCCTTAAATACACTTTCTTGTTTGGGTATTAAATACAGCACAGAAATAATCCAATCTAATAGAACACCAAAAACTTTCAAAACTAGCAAATCGGTGACCTGATTTACTTGAAGAAAATCACCCTACAGGGCAAATTTCGCAGTAAAAATGTCAGACAACACGATCATTGACATTAACTGCAGCAGAGAATTAGATCAAATTTCACAGTTTGCTGCGATTGAAATGATTGTATTCGTTCCGTCACCTCTTTTGACAATTTGATTATCCATAACTGAGTTTCAGCAGAAATTTCTGATGTGTTCGATAGCTGATAAACTGAATAAGAGTTCTGAACCTAACTGAGAAATTGTCCAGTCAGTATATGATAGAACCAACTATCAAGGTCATGAACAGCAACCTGCAGTAAGCTGGAAAATGGAAATTGATGTGCAGGTTGTTGTCAACTATTAAATGGTATTGTCACCCAAGTTATCATCTAAATATCTGAATCATTTTGAGTTCAATTAGCTGCAAAATACTCTACTCGAATATCACAGGACCAAATTGAAAAGTAGAAAAATAAGTCTTGATTTCCTTTGTTAGAAAGTTAATTTTAGTCCAAAAGTTTGGAGGTGATGGCACGCACAAACTAATGTTTAGTCGTCCCGGTAAAACTAGTCATGTATGTTATGATTTTTGACAAATTTAATCTTTTCGTAAAAAATTAAACATTGACTACGTTGACTGATGATTTGTAAACGTGGTCAACTGATTTCTCTCGCTTTGACATCCATGTAAAACATCACATAATACTAGAAAATTAAAAATGTTTAATAAAATTTAAATTTACATTTTAAATACAAAAATGAATTGAAAATAAAATAAAACTTAAATTAAGTAAAAGAAAAAGAGTAAACATAAAAATAAAATCTGAAAATGTTTTATATTTTATTTTTTAAAATAAAATAAAACTTAAATTAGTTATGATGTTTACTGTTATGGTATGTGAAAAGAAAAACTGAAAATATATTTGTAAACATAAAATAAAATAAAAATGAAAAATGTGTCATGTTTTCAATTTTTCTATTTTGTATTTAATTATAATTTCATATTTTATTAAACATTTTCTATTATGGTATTATGTGACGTGGACTTGAAAATCAAAATCGAGAGAAATCAGTTGACCACGTTGACATATCAACAGTCAACATGGTCAATGAACAATTTTTTTACGAAAAGGTTAAATTTGCCAAAAATTATAAAATACGGAACTTGTTTTGCTGGGTCGATCAAATGTTAACTTGCACATGCCATCACCTCTAAAATTTTGGATTAAAATTGCCTTTCTCCCATTGCCTTTTCTGAAAAACTACTTACAAGTTCAAACATAGTATAATGGCATACATGTTCGATAAATTCAATTTCACAAGACTAGCCACAAATCACATATATGATCATATAAGCAGACTAATCAAGATATACTGATTCAGAAGCAGACTAATCAAGAATTCAAGATACACTGACTTGAGTTCTGAACTGATCAATAAACACCGATCAAATCACATCGTCGCAAGATCTCATCAAAGAGATATAGACTAGATCACATAATTTGAAAGTGAGTGATAATTTGTAATCAAAAAGAAGAAAAATTACATATACCCCTTTTAGATGTCCTTCTAACATTTGACTGCCTCTCATATCAACAATTACATCTAAATTCATTTGTGTTGACCAGTTTAAAAGCTAATCAATTTATGTCCAAACCAAACATGCCCTTATCTATTCCTATGTAAATATCATTTTAAATAAAAATATATTAAAATAAAATATTGACCTAACCATTTTAATTTAGGGCAAAGTAGATGTTACGAACTTACTTTACAATTTTCTGTCGGTGTTTTCGAGCACTAAAAATCGCATATCTTCACCCTACCATATGTTCCACCCCCATCCCAACTGTTGTTGGGTACACCATTGACCTGATTGATGTTGAAAGCTAAAGGTAGTAAAGAAACTTTGAGACGCCCTTAATTAACAGTACGAAAGCTTTCTGGGAAAGGAATCAATTTTCCTCTTAGAAATTTCTTGGAATGGCAGTTGTCGGTCGCCATTGATGATGAGAATTGAGAATGAAATGAGCTCGGTCGATTGGTCTACTAGCGGAGAACTCCTCGAAAAAATCGAGTTCTAAGATCTGAAATTAAAGGCTTATTTCGATCATTTAATTGTTCTTGTGATCGATTATATATTTATGAACATAAGGGTTTGATCTTACTAGAATTTGGTTAAAAATTGAATCCGATTTTGAAAAATCAGGGACTTAATTGAATGTTTTTAAATTTCGAAAACTTTGTTTTTTAGAATTAGGGTCGAATCAATAGAAAAGTAAATAAAAAAGCCACTTTATGTAGTGGTCTTATATATAAAACCTCCTTTAAAAACTATTACATATAAGGCCAATCTATTTTTTGGAGCTCTAATTTATCTTAATCACAATATGACTTTCCATGAATGTCCTCCTTCCTTTTTCTCTTGCACAAATGAACCATTCCAAGAAAGTATTGCAAAAATGACCATTCTATTTTTTGAGTCATAATATCTCCAAACTAACATGATTTTCTCTTAATGTTCCTCCTTTCTTTTTCTCCAAGTCTACTATACTTCTATATATATGAAATTATGTGCTCTTCATTATTTTCAGATTTCTATTCTTCTCTCGCATTTTTTCTCTCTCGGCAGATTCTTTCACTTGTTTTTCCTGTTTTAAAATGTGTTTTTTACAATTCTCACCTTGGATTTCATTGTCTCTCTCACGTTCAATGGTTTTAGCCATGCTTCTGGCATAAAACTTGAGTTTAGACTTTTTTTTATCTTCTCGATATCGGTTAAAGTATTTAATTATGAATATTTCCCTATTTTTACGTGTTTATGTTGAAACTACTATAATTAACGATGAAACTAATAACCAAAATTTATACTCTTGAAACTAGTTTGGCTTCTTTTTTAAACTAGTAAAACCAACATTTGTGCATCTGAAACTTATGAAACTAATGTTTTAAACTAGATTTTTGTTGTTTTGAAACTAACTTTCGTATTTTTAAAATTAGCTTTTGTGAACATGAAATAATTCTTTTTTTTATTGAAACTAGCTTTATGTGTTCCTGAAACTAACTTTTGTGTTTTTTAAACTAGCTTTTGTGAACATAAAACTGATTTTTTCTTGTTCTGAAACATAACAGTTATATTTAAACATGGTCGTACTAGTTTCAGGATTTTTGTGAATAAGAAACTAAGTTTTTTTGTTCAGAAACTAAAACTAGACTTTGTGATTTTGAAACTATTTTATGTGTTACTGAAACTAGCTTTTTTGTGAACTTGAAATTAAGTTTTGTTGTTCTGAAACTAGCGTTTATAAATAAGTGTGGAGTTTATTTCTATAAATGAAAAATTATTTCATTTTGGTGGACATCGAAAATGTTTCAATTTTAGAGGACGGAGGAAGTATATATGTAATAAGTACGATATAATCTACATTTTTTTAGAACAAGAAATTAAGTGAAAAAACTCAGAGTTTAAACTAAAAATGATTTCGCATAGTATATATTTCATATATGTTTTTATAATTCAACGTCTCATATTTCATTTTAAGTAAATATAAACGATTTATATAGTTTTATAATGTCATTGAATGTAAAAATATTTTTAATAGTATGTTTCTGTTAATTCAAAATGATCATTTCTGAATGGTTATAATCATTACCTAAAAATTAATTAAATTTTATAGAACATAACAATTTTGAACTAAACTTCCACTTAGTAGAATATAACAATATTGAAAAAAAATTCCACTTTCAGCTCTCCATTAGGTAGTGGAAGATAATTTGGTGAGATCTCTTGATTTGGACGACATTTAAAGGGAGTCTTGAAAAGCATGTAGAGTTCAAGTAGTTGCCAATATAATACATTAATTATACATTTGCAAACTGTATAAATACTCTTTTATATATATATATATATGTATTGATGATGATATTAAATGTATTGATGATGATATTAAATGCGCTAATAAAAAACTCCTTGCTCAAAGAAAGCCAAATTATATTTTAAAAATTCTGAATTCACTTCTTAACAGTTATTGAAACAGCAAATGTGTACATTAGTAGCATGTAACTACAGATCCGCAAAGAAATTGTTTGAACC
>JAYMSP010000384.1:0-54683 GCA_036897095.1 Plantago elongata | reverse complement strand
GTCAGGGATAATTCGGTCATTTTGCGATTATATCCAACTGGATCCTTCTGGCTTCCAAACGACTCGCAAATAAAATTCGAAAAAATGTAAAATCGATTCTCGGGCACTCTTCAAGTCGTACTCGAGCCATAGGAAAAATAAAATAAATAATTTTTATTTTATTACTTTTATTATTATTTTATTAATAAATTACTAACTTTCACTTTAACATCGAATCCGCTTGGCGTTAAAATTCTAAATTCGACCTATTATATTTACGTGATATTTTCGGTCGTGCGAAATAATAAAATTAATATTAAATTAATTTTTCGGATACACGAGGAAAAAATTTTGCGGACCTTACAGAAGGAATTTCATGCATATGTATTTCATTTTTGGACATAAGTATTTGTATTTCATCGTTCTTTTTAAAATATTACTATATGATGGATAGTTATATATTCGCGATTATAACTATCTCGCATAACTCCTTGAACTATTAGATGATGAATGCACTTCACACCTTATGATAAATAGTAAAAAAGTCTACATTTATATACAAATTACTCATTTTAAGTTGGTCTAAGTCAACTAATCCAACAAAATTCCGCTACTTTCTAAATTAACTTGTCTATGCAAATGTGTAGATTTTTTTTGCATTTACCCATCCAAAACACTAATGTCTCATGAAGCATAATATAGGCACCGCGCTAAGTACGGTGTATCATTTCCAGTATAAATAATTAATCCCTTTATTTTTTCACAAACGAAGGAAGTATCACACATCACTACTTATTGCACAAATGCCATATCACTCTTTATTCTTACACACCATTATATAAGAACTCCATAAATTAGTAACTCTATTCCAAATACGATTTTTTATAATTCACTATTCATCAATTAAAAGTTTTACACAACTCTATTTTTTTAACTCTATACCAAACCACATGTGAGATTTTTTATTGGGTTATCAATTTAATAATACATGGCATATGTATATATTTATATAAGGATCTTCCTGGTTTAATCTCAACTTAAATTCAGGTTTTTCAACTCGAGTTGGATTTTGTAAGTTATTGTGTTTGCTTACGAATTATACACTATGCATTATATGGTATTAAAATTAAACATTAAAACTAATATCTCCAAGTGATAAAGTTCATATTTAACTTACAAAAAGGTCATGTCTTCAATTCTTGATGATGTAAAAAATTCATTTTACTTATATTGTATATTTTTTATTTTATTATTATTACTTTTAAGGGCCCAATTAAAATTTACATATAGGGCCACGTAAAATTATGGCTGGCCTTAAACGATAATGGAGGTTTGCATTATATTAGGAATTGAGTTAGTTGAAATTGTTGTGTTTGAAAAAGATTATAAAAATGAAAATTGATTATATCTTTTTCTACCTCATTGATTTGATTTACTTGGCATATTGATTAGGCTGAAAAGAATAAGGATAATTAAACCTATAGAAAAGTAATTAATTTTAACATGTTATTTTTCATTAAAGATTTTATTTTTTGATAATAATTCATTTTATCCTACACTTTCATCATATTCTAAAAATAAAACATGTTCTGGTTAGGATATCATTTTGTAGTCCGCATACATTTTTACCCACGACTTTGCACAATGTGGTATAGTGGAAAATTATAATTCATTTAATAGGGCTATGATTTATCTGAATATTTATTAATATTAATTCAATTGAGCTTCATGTAATTATATTTAGATTTTGTTTAATTAGTTTTTATACTATAAATAAGTTCAGTTCACTTCTGTTCAAGCGAAAACAACAAAGCTTAATCCTCAATTTAAATGATAAAAAGGGTGAATTAAATTCTACCATAATCGATTTTACTTATTACACTGGATTCTCTAACATTTAAATAGGCATATAAGTAAAAAAAATATCAAAGCATACTATGATTTTTAATTTACAAATAAATATTTAAGCGGTGATCACATGAAAATTAAATAGCAAAGAGCAACAAAAATAAAATAAATAAATAAATATATATATATATATATATACACAAACGTATAGCAAACATATTTTCATCACTATACAAAAAGTATTTCGTCCTCACATATTCCTCCATGTTCTTCTTCCATAAACAAACATTACTCACACTTTTTTTTTTAATTTCTCGTTCAAACACATGTACTTAAAATTTTGAGCAAAGAATCCCTTTTATACAAATTCTCAAGCATGAATGATAGATCTTGATATACGAAAGTAGGAGGTTAGTGTACTTTTGTATAAATGAAGTGCTACAACACTCCGAAATTGCAAAATGATTTTGTCACTCAATAATTGTGTTATTGACGGACATTTCAATATTTGGTCCAAGAATTATTATATTCCATTAGAAAATCTGGTTTCTATGAAGCTGACTGTAAAAGCTGACCGAACGTGCGGTTCAATAGAAAACCGGACGCGAAATGAACCAGTCATGTTCCCTATAAATAGGCAATTAAAAGCTCTAAAACCTAAAAATAGAAAAACACATACTTGAACATGTTGTGCGTGTTTTAAGCTCAATTCTCTCCCGTCCCTGCCGAAACTCGCCGTCTCCATCTCAATTTCTACCGGATTTCTTCATCCTAGATTCTATGGAGTCCAATTAGGTAAAAACCAAACCATTTACTGTGTGTTTTTTTTCGAATTTTGGTCCATATATCGGTAAAAAAAGCTTCCACTTTTCGTTTTTTGCGTGAAACAGTGAATTTCATCTGTAATTTCAACTGATGTATTGTTTATTCAGTTGATTCAGAGTTCAAATCAACAGAACCAGGATGTGGAAGAAGAAAATGACTCCGATGTTGAAATCATACTGGACGTTGAGCCTCTGAACCAAATCTGTATGTTCCTTTGAACATGTTATTGTGGTTTTAAGCTTCTATATGTGTACTCCTTCTTTGTTATAGATTTATAATGCAGTTATATCAGTCATTTTTTGATTGATAGTTTTTAGGCGATCTGTTAAACATATAAGATTCTATATTACTGTTTTAAGCTTCTTTTTGTGTACCAATGCTTGTTGTATCTTAAAAATGAAATTACATCAGTCATTTTTTACTTGATAGTTTTTAGATGATATGTTAATTATATAAGATTCTATGTTATTGTTTTAAGCTTCTTTATGGATACTTCTGCTTGTTATATCTTCAAAATAAAATTATATCAGTCTTTTTTGCTTGATAGTTTTTAGACGATATGTTAAACATTTAAGAATATATGTTACTGTTTTATGCTTCGATATTATGTCTCTTTAATGATTTTAGTAGATCCTCTGATATACTATGTTGTACTAATGTTAGTGTTTTAAGAGTAAAAACTCTTGTTTTAAATTAATCTCGTGCTAATTTAACAATATATATTACTGATTTTAGCTTATAACATAATTGTACTTCTAAAATGTGTAATTCTAGTTTTAAGATGTAACGTTACTATTTTAAAACTATATGTTATGATTAGAACGCTTAGCGTTATAGTTTCAAATGGTTCTTCTAAGATGTGTAATTGTAGCTTTAAGATATAATGTTATTGTTTTAGGCATATATATTATGGTTTAAAAGGTTTGTGTTATAATTTTAAATGTTACTTATAAACTGTGTAATTGTAGTTTTAGACGGCATATGTTACTGATTTAATATGCGTAGTTATTGTTTTAGGGTTTCTATTCCACATTCTAAATCCCTAAGGATAATGATGAACCACTAAACCAACCGAACATAAGAACACCCACGGAGCTACAGTTTTAATTAGGGTTTTATAACGTTTCTAGTTAAGCGGAATATGTTTCTAGACCGTAAAATGCACCGACCGTGCAAAAATCATGATTTTTCTAGTTTTAGAGAAAATCTTCTATTTTCTAAGACTTTAGCAAGAATTAAATGTAAGAATGAGCGTCACGTGTAGGAACCGATATATGGTCTTGAGTAAGTGAAGGAGAGCATAATCACATTTTTTTTCTAGCCAATCAGAACATTTCATTTTGCCAACCAAGCACAAGAATGGGCCAATAAATGCTCTTTATTTTGCCACATAATTAAAAGATGTGGATAGCCTAGAATGGCTCCAAACCTTTTTTGATTTATGTATTAGATAGATATCACCAAGAGTCATTGTAATAACATTTTCAAAACTATTATTAGAACATTGGAAAATATAATATTTCTTACAAATCTAATTATCAATAACTTTACATATACAAAGTAAGAGCTATTGGAGAATTCATATAGCAACCAAACAATTATCATCTTTCTATCAGATTTATTTACACAAAATATATATTTTTAATATGCAAATGGAGCGAGAACAAGTACCAAACAATTATCATTTTACTAAACATGCTTACATACATGCATATATCAAAAAGTGAAATTGACGTCCACAAATAGAGAAAAGAGTATGGCTCATGCTTGACGTCAAACCCCTTTAAATCAAAACAACAATTAAATACTCCACAATGACTATCTTTACCGCAAACATAACCATTTGCAATATCATACAAACTTAACTATAATTATATACTTTTTCATTATAGGAAAAGGTTTCAATAGAACTTGAAAAGGTTTCGGTAGAGAGTGCAAACTTTTACATTGATTTTGGTGTAATTTGAAAATATGACTAAACGGAGACTAAACCCTCAGTGTTAGGTCAAATTTTTTACAAAGGTTGTAGTGTCGACTTTGAAAAAAAAAGTTTGTGGTGGAAGTTCAAATTGACCCAAAAGGTTGTAGTGTGAAATAAAATGTTCTCTTTATAGATAGTGACTAATAATGATGAATTCGATGTCGGAGGCAGCTTAATAGATAGGCATGCAAACAACTTGGAGGACCTACACCATTTATACAGGAAGCATGCTGCCAAAGTAGAATTCACATTCAAAAGGTGTATATCAAGACTTGATGAGAATTGCCAACTTTATCAGAAATACTTTGCAGTCGTGCTGGAAAACCAAAGGAAAAACCAAAAACACCTACTCTCACACCTTCACCAGCAGTAGAAGATGTAGGCAAAAAAAAACAAAATAAAATGATGTGATGCTATACTAAAAACTGGATGCAAAACTAAACTGGTGATAAGTTGTGACAACATCAACAAATTCTTCAAAGTCATTAAGCATGATGAAAATCACAACAATACTTTGAATAGACCAGAATGGTCACACTTACACCATGTTGAAAGGACAATAACATGTGACAAAGCAAGAACAATAATAGAGCATATGGAAGAAGCTGGATTACGCCCAACAAATGGTTTCAAATATCTGACGGTAAAATCAGGAGGGCAAGAGAATATTGGATACATAGAAAGAGACCACATTAACTTTGTAGGTAGGAAAAGCACAAAATAAATGGGTGGAGCTGATGCACAAAATATTCTCGACATGCTAAAAGAAAGACAAACTCAAGATCCTCAGTTCTACTACATTCCGAAGTTGGATGAAGATGGAAAGTTATGCAGCTTGTATTTGGAGGGACTCCATGATGAAAGATGATTATACACTCTATGGTGATGTTGTAGTGTTTGATACGACCTACAAAACCAATAAGTATGGGCTTGTGTGCGCGTCTTTTGTAGGGATAAACAACCATTGAAACTATGTTATGTTTGGATGTGCTTTCATAGCTAATGAATTCACTGAATCTTTTGTTTGGCTACTAAGTGAGTTCTTGAAATCCATGGAGGATAAGAAACCAGCTACAATATTCACTGATCAAGACTTTGCTATATCAAAATGAATTGAACCGGTACAATATTTTTGAATTCTTTTATAACTTCTATTATTTCATATATAATCTCTATGATTGCATATTAAACTCATATGATATCAACAATTAGTACTATGATATATTCTCTATGTTATCAATCTTAACTGCTATGATATCAACAAAACATGATATTTGGTGAGGATACCGTCCATAGACTATGCCTTTGGCACATGTTCAAAAATGCAATAAGCCATTGTGGAAGACTGAAAATGATGATCGTTTCAAGAATGCTTTTCACCAATGTCTTCAAGGATACTAAACATGAAGCATTTTGAAGAGAACTGGAAGTACATGGTTGAAAATATGAACTTGAGGATGATAGTTGGTTCAACCGAATATACGAGCTAAGAGAAAAATGGGCTACAGCCTTAAACAAGGATGCATTCTCAACAGGAATGCTATCATCCCAATGTAGTGAAAGCACAAACAATGCCATCTCATTCAATGTAAATAAGGACACCTCTCTCACAAAATTCTTCAAATTGTTTGATGCAATGATCAACCGTTGGAGGACAAATGAAATTTATCAGGAATTCAAAAATCAACTATACGAGCCAACAATATACATGCCTTATGAACTTGTGAAACATGTTGCACATGTATTTATAAATAAAAAGGTCTATGATGTCAGTAATAATTTATATGTTATCAACTATAGATTTTATGATCTCACTTATATTAGCTATGATATCAGCATTATATTTTATGATCTTGAATAAAATTTTCTATGTTATTAGCTTTGCAATTTATGATATCAATAAAAACTCCTATGTTCACAGCCTCACAAGTATACGCATTGAAAATATTCAAAAACTTCCAAAAAAGAGTTCAGAAGGTCTCTAGCTACAAATGCTTATGAAGCCATGAAACTGGGTGATAGTGTAATGTATGATGTTAAACCAGATGATGAAACTGAAATAAAATGTAGAGTGATATATATAAAACATGAAGACGGGAGGGTGAAGGTCACTTGGACTTGCAAGCATATGGAATCAGTTGGCTGGTTATGTAAACACTACATACGTGTGCTAGACAAGAACAAAATCAAGAGAATACCAGAAAAGTATATCCTGAACAGGTGGACAAAGACATCAAAGGAAAAGGTTTGGGATCGTGTAAATCATACAAAGACATTAAATGAGAATGCACATGTATTATTCTATGATCTCGATGTATTAATCTATGATCTCATTAAAATGTTATACAATCATTATTTATGATCTCAATATATTATTCTATGATCTATGTTATTATTGCTATGATCTCATGAAAATGTTTTTTTACTACTAAACAGGAATGAATAGCTTGGAGACAGACAATGAACATAAACTACACTGAACTATTATTCAAGTCAGAAGGTAACATGGATGCTAGAAGAGTATTAGAGGATGTGTACCAATGTGAGTTGATATCAACCAGAGCTATAATTGAAGCATCAACTTTTGATGATATACCGAACACAAATGAACCGAAGACATTGAAAGCATCAAAGACATTGACCAGTTGTGGTTCAATAGAGGTACTCAATCCAGTCTTTACAAACACCAAATGAAGGAAACCACAAAGAGTGAGGGACAAATTTGAAAGAAAGAAGTCAATAACAACTGAGTTTGGAGGCAGCCTCCAAACAAACATTTGATATGCCTATTGTCTTTATGATAATAATGACTATGTTTTTCAGTTGTAATGACTATGTTCTCTTTTATAATGACTATGTTCCCATTTATAATGACTATGTTATCAGTTCTAATAACAATGTTTTCACTTTTTGTTTCTCTATGACATCAAACGAACAAACTTTGATATCAAGTGGAGACACTATGATCTCAACAAAAACGCCTCTATTTTTAAAACACTATGATATCAATTGCAATCACTATGATATCAATTGCAAGTCACTATGATATCAATTGCAATCTCTATGATATCAAATAAACAAATTATGATATCAAGTGAAAACACTATGATATCAACAAGAACACCACTGTTTTTAAAACACTATGATATCAATTGAAATCACTATGATATCAAATGAAAACACTATGACTTCAAAATACACTGCAGATCATGAACTATTAACATAATCAAAATGAAACTATTAACATAAAGCAAAATACACTGCATATCAGTAATAAAAAGTAAACATTTTGTTTAGGATTGTTCAAAGATACATAAAGTCAAGCATTATCTTCATCAGAAGCCTTCTTATTTTCTTCATCAGAAGCCTTCTTATTTTCTTCACCAACATTCTTTTCTTCACCAACCTTCTTTTCTCCATCAGCTTTCTTCTATTCTTCTTCAGCCTTCTTTTCTTCATCAGCCTTCTTCGTTTGTTCAATCAAACATGTTAAGTCCACTGTGGCTATATGTTCTACATCCTTTGCAGTATCCTTATCGGCTCTATTCTTTGTCCGTGATTCAGCCTCCCTCCTGGCAACCTTAATCTTCACCTTCTCATCATAAATCTTCCGAAGTTCAACATGGAGTATGAACCTTCTAGATTTAGTTTCAGACAAATTTCTCTTCCTCTCAACAAAGGATGTAACTTTTGTCATAGTGCTATCACACGACTCGTTCATATCACACAAAATCAGAGTTGCAAGAATCTCAGCACGCAACACATACCTTCTTGAAACCTACATAAACAAACAAAAAAAGCTATGATCTCAACAAAAACATTTATGTTCTCGATAAAACCTATGATCCCATTTAAAAAACCTATAATCTCATAACAAAAGACTATGATCTAATAGAAAAATCCTATGATCTGATACCAAATAGAAAAGCTATGATCTCATAACAAAAGGCTATGATTTCAACTAAAACATTTATGTTCTAAACAAAAAACATTTATGTTCTCAATAAAACCTATGATCTCATATAAAAAAACCTATGATCTCATTACAAAAGACTATGATCTAATATAAAAATCTTATGATCTCATACCAAACAGAAAAACTATGATCTCATAACAAAAGACTATGATCTCAACTAAAAAGGCTATGATTTAAAATTACATGCACAAGCATTGGATAGTGAAATTTATCCCCTTGAAACATCTCCATATGCTTCATCAAGTAAACACCACAATCATGTGTATCCTTATCAGTTGTCCAGTCGAACTTAATTTTCTCTAATTGAAACTCCTTGATAGAATCACCTTCAGGATGGTGATTATTAACCAGGAAAGTCGAAAATTCAACTCGCTATTACAAAAAAAAAGAAAAAATTATTGTATTACCCAACTTAAAAACATTGTGTAAACAAAACAAAAGGTTATGATATCATCAACTTTCAATAGATTCAAATAAAGCTTGAACCTTATCTACACAATGAGGTCTGCTGTCAAGGTACTGGATGCTCTTCCTTTCCATATTGATCACAAAGCATGTAAAATGCTTATGTAATATCAGAGGAATAAAAAACTGCACAGAAAAATAAAAAGAAACTATGAACTCAAAACAAAAGTCTATGTTTTAAAAATAAACAACTATGTTCCCAGTTAAAATATAAATATTACCAACTTTACAATCTTCAAATCATACTCAGATTCCCTTGAGTTTTGATTATATGACCATTTAAGTGAACCTTGCAAATTACGCATAGTAAGGTCACGACCATCGCGCTCAAAATAAAATTTTGAAGCCTTTGATTCAAAACAACCTGCAAGCTTAGATATGTGATCTTGTATGGGAAAAAAATGGCTAAGTTAACATTAATCTTACAGAATAAACAACACAACACAAAAACAAAAAACAAAACAAAACAAAACAAAAAAAGCTAGAAAAAACTTACAGAACTATTCAGCTGGAACCAATAGCAAGTAATCTTCTTTTTAGGGCTACTAATAAGTTCAGTGTTGTTCAAAAGCATGACCCAACAATCAATCGCAACAGTCGAAATCTCCTCCACATGTCTCAATGACCTAATGTGTTCAGTATCTACATAGTGTCTCATCAAACCAAACAAACTTTTTATAATCCCTGCAACAACAAAAAAAACAAAGAAGTCAAAACAAAATGCTATGATCTATATTAAACATTCTATGATCTCTAAATGCTATGATATCAAGAAAATAAAAGCAACTAACATTATATTCTCTTAAATGAAGAAACAATAATCTGCAACTTCTTTCACCAATGACATCATAACTTTCTTTACATAAGTATTGATCTTCCTCATAACCACACTACCGATCACAAGCTCTGGCTCTATTGTCTCACAATCCATAGAGCATCCAACAATTATCTCCGTGTGTAAGCTCACTTGCATGATTCTTTGCAACAAGAGTCTGATCTCCATCTTTGTTGACTTGAACCTCAGCCTCATTTCCTATGATTTCAGTAAAACAATATATGATCTCAGAAACTAAACGTATGATCTCAAAAACAAAACTATGATCTCAAAAACAAAACCTATGTTCTCACCATGTGCAACAATATCATCCTTCAGAGGTGGGGGATGTGCATCAGTGACATTTCCTTGTTGCTGGACTCCAACAAATTCCTCATTTTGTTGCTCTTCACTATGAAGAACAGTATCACCTATGATTTCAATAAACAGACATATGATCTCAGGGGAAAACACTATGATCTGGAACAAAACCTATAATTTCAGCAATAACAAACTATGTTCTCACCATGTACAACAATATTATCCTTCAGAAGTGGGAAAGGTGCAACAGTATCATTATCTTCTTGCTGGTATCCAAAAATATCCTCATTTTCTTGCTCCTCACCACGAGGAACTATTTCCTCAAATAAACATATGATTAGGAAATAAAACTATGATCTAAAAAATTAAACTATTTTCTCAGCAACAAAACTATAATTTCAACAATGGCAACTCACCATGAGCAAAACTAAAACTATGTTCTTGCTGGCCTCCAACATAATCCTGACTTTGTTGCTCCTCACCTGTGATTTCAATAATAAAACATATAATCTCAAACAAATATATAAAACTATGTTATCAGAATTAACTACTATGATTTCAACAAAAACAAGCATATTCTCACCTTGAGCTAAAATATTATCATTATCATTAAGATTGAAAAAAGCTCCATCATCATCTCTATCATCATAAACATTATAGCGCCCCGTCCTGGTGGTACCGGATTGGGTGCCACCTCAGTGGGGTCCCCAACCGCCCGAAGCGCGGTTGATCGATCAGTGCCGGATAAGGGGAAAGCCATACCCAAAAATAACATAAAATAAACTATTTATTCACATGATATTGGTAACTGTACAAGGTAGGGTAATTGCCGCTACAATTATTTTCTAATCAAACAAAACACGGCAAAGGAAAAGGTCCGGTTCAGTTACTACATGCCTGGTCATTTCTACCCGATCGTCTACCCGGTTCTCGCAATCATTACCTGGGGAATGGAAAGAACAGACATGACAGAGAGGGTAAGTCACAAGACTTAGTGAGTAATATTTTAAGACAGACGAAAAACCAGACACGGACACTAATTCAAAACAAAGTTCACTTCGGACAGGACAACACGAAACACTTATCACGCAAAACAGATTCCCAATCCTGGATTTTCAGAAATTTTCACGAAATAGATACCAACCAACACACCACAGAGTGTCCACGAAGAGCAACTTGACTACTCTATTACTCCGTCGAGGAGCGACCTCGCACTCAGTCAGACGACATGCTCAAGTCCATGTCGGTCCGGTACATGGAACGATATCGATCACCTGCGCCGGCGATACCGTTGGGGCGTCCGGGGATCTGTGGGTACAAGAGATATAGCCAGACCGTCGGTCCGTTCCGCCCGGCCCCAAACTATACCAGCTGTCCCTGGGCCCCACTAAAAACACTTAACACGGACCTGAATAGCCACACAGGCTTATCACAGGATGCCATGGAGGCATATCACTATCACGGTGTGCCGCAGTGGGCTTATCAGTCAGGTTACCAGGATCGGATCAAACAGGCAAAATATAACACGTACAAAGGACCTTATGGTCATTTATTCACAGTTTCCAACAAGTGCCGAACTGGCAATCACATGACTAAACACGATTACAAAAAGACAGAAGACGGGAACAATCATTGGTGCCGAGTGGCAGATGACACTGACAAATAATCGCCTAAAGGCGAACAATACAATCAAGTGTAACGAACAACAGGTATCGGAGGCAGTCAAGGTGCCAAATGGCGGACAACACATTAATCAGAATGCCGGTTGACGGGTAACACTGTCAAACACAAGAGCCGGATGGCGGTTAACAAAGGTAACCACAAGTGCCGGGGGGCGGGCGGTCAAAGTCAAATCATAAGTGTCGGATGGTGGTCAACAAAATCAATGCGGATGCTGGATGGCGGGATACAACAGTAGACAAGGATGCCAAGTGGCGGGTAACAAGTTAAGGTCAAACAACAGGTGCCGGTTGACGGTCAATAAAGTCATATAATTTCCTGAGGACATACACAAGTACCGAAACACAGCCAGTAACACTGAACAAACACAGGTGCAGAAAGACGGACAGTAACACTAAACAAATACAAGTGCAGAAGATAATTAGTAACACTAAACAGACACAAGTGCAGAAAGACGGATAGTAACACTAACAGACACAGGTACAGAAAGACAGGCGGTGACACTAAACAGACACAGGTACACCACATTCGGTTATCAAATCAAAATTATGCTAGGGGTCAGAGTCTATCAGAGAGTCAGCGGAATATCGGTACGGTCAGACATTCTACAAGTCCTAAAGTCAGGTCAAATATTACGACTCGGCGTAACTGAACAAAAAGGTTTAACAATAACACTATTGAGGCACTTTATATTCCCCAGGGTCTGATGCCGAATAAATGCTCACTTGAATAAAGATAAGTGAGGGTCCTCACCTTGGTTGGGCTGGTACGATACGCAACTTCGAGATCCTGATACAGGAACAATACTACTTAACGTTTTACGCAAGAACAATTTATAATTTCCCTTAAATTTTTCCTCCATTAGCAATCAGAACAAGCAGTAACAATAATTTATCACTATCCAGTTAGTTTCATTATTTCCAGATAACAGAGACTGCAATCATACATGACCTCGTAATTTTCTAAACTAATAAAAGTTTCTTCTAACCGGACAGTAATCAGATTCAGACTTCGACACTTTTGGAGCATTTACACAGCACATTACTCGAATTAGTTTCAACTATTTCAACTGGTTATACAAGTTCTTCCGTACTATCTATACATAGTTACTATCTACTACATCTTGACTACTACTCAACATCTTTCTTCTCCATCCGCTTACTCCTCTAATACACGTCTTCGCAGCTAGTCCCGCACTCCAGCAAACACACAACATCCTCAACCTACTTTAAACGCATAATCATTGCGCATAGTAAACTGTAAGATGTTGATAAACAGGCAGGCACAGGACAATATATATATAGCTTAACCATACACGGTACGCACTCCTAATGCACATATAACAGAAATACGGGCATCATACCCGTAACACATTACTTAGCACACGTACTACCGGCAAGGCAGTAACCAATAACAGACTGACCAACATATAACAATTGACTCCACCAAATAGACACGGCAGCACGACACAGTTGAGCAGTATATACTACTCACTGTACTGCTCCACCAACACAATACACCGGCAAGGTGCACATAGTTTACGCATCTCATAGCAGGATTAGTATTTGAGTTCACCACAATTAAACAAGACATATGAACTTAAACATTTCAAATACACACACCGTATCAAGGGATTCTTCACTACTACTAATAATGTTGTTATGACATATTTCATACCTATTTTCACAAATTCATTTGGTTTTATCAACGCAACCACCATAGCTTTTATAGTACACCTTACATACTATCTTTGCTTCCAACAATACATTTTTCTCGATAGCGGTTTATTTGAGTATATTGCCAAGATCACAAATTCAACATTTATATACTATGACTACAATATTTACTACTTATTATACGACCACACAATACACAGTTATGCCAACCTGCTAACTCACATTTTCATTTATCACTAGCACACTATTTTATCACTGATAATCATATACATTTACAATGCACAACCGGTGCACACCTTCACTTATTCACCAACTCTCATCTTCCTATCATATCATATTATACCTCATTTTTCCACACATTATATACATACTTACATTCTCACTTTCAAAACACAAGCAGCAGTTTCAAATTCAATAGTCATAAACCCGATCGCATTATTCATAAGCACAATCATAATGGCATCCTTAAGTTCCAGCTCCAGGTTATTCCAAATGTATTTCTCCTAATGTATAGTAAATGCAAAAATTGCAACAATTTAACTACATTATCCATCATAGCAAGTATATTCCAAACTGCTGATAGCATCAAAAGATCATACCCTAGCTCACATTCAGATTCTATCACGAAATTCGACGTACTACAGGAGCTGTTAATTCATCACCCTTCCTTTATCTCTCTCTCCTTATACCCACACACAGTAGTATACCATAACAGCTTAATTACACAGCATGCCAACATACACCAGCAGTATACACACACCATTGCAACATACATCACAATACAAGCTAGGCGAATTTAAATACAATTGCCAAACGAATTCAAACAACACAGCTCAATAATTAACCCATCCCAAAATTCAACTATAATCGAAAAGAAGGGGCACTAACCGGAGAGACGGAACAGATGAGCAGGCTGCGGTTGGGAGCAGAATGGACAGGCGCGGTGTGGTGGTCGAGTGACGGTGCAGTGACGAAAATTAACTACGCTATTTTCAAAATTCGATTATAATCGAAAAGGGAAAAGCTACTAACCAGAATCCGATCGCGCGAGGCGACACTCGTCCGGAAAGTGGTGCGGTTGCGGCAGTACGAGTAGAGTGGGGCGCGGTGATGGAGAACGGAGAGGAGTGAGGAGCTGCTGCTCAATTTCCGGTTGGGTGTGGCGGAGAGAAGGCGATGAGGGCGGCTATTTATAGCCGGAAAACGCCGACCACGCGGATTCGAAGCTCGCCGCGTGTCGCGTCATTCTCCTTTTCTTCCGCCACACGTTGGCTGAGTCATCTAGAAGGGAATTTCGGTCCTTTCCATAATGGCGGCTTCTTCGCGGTGAAGGTTGCAGCTGATTGGTAGAGAATTTCGGCCGGTCGATTGCTTTGGGTTGGTTTCGCGAGCGGCAACAATGGCGGTCTGGGTAATTGAACGGTAAGGGAGAAAAGAATTGGGGAAGAAGGAAGATTGAATTAAGGGTATTTTGGTTATTTCATCATCATATATACCTAATTCTTTCTGGCTTCCAAACGGCTCGTAAATAAATTCCGAAAAATTAGAAAATCGATTCCCGGGCACTATTTACGATGAACTAAAGCTGTATAAAATTTAAAATAAATATTTTTATTTTTATTTTATTATTTTTATTATAATTTTATTAATTTAATATCAAATATTAACTTAACGCTTATTCGGGATCAACCGGTAGATACGACCTGACCACTAATTTTCGAACTTGACTCGTCTCAAAATAAAATATTATAATTAATAACACATATGTGATCGAACCTTAACCGGGTCCGGTTAACCGGGTCGTCACAATCAAATTTCCATCTTTCTGTATCTTACCTTTCTTAATATCTTTCAGATAAAGAAAACAAAAAGGTTTTTTGTGACCTGTTTTAAGACATTATTGACACACAAAGGTGATCCTAGTTTCAGTTGAAGACTCACCCTCCTCTTTAACAAAGACATGAACACTAACAAGTTCAGACAAGGATTTAACCTTAACAGAATCACTAGTACTTGACTCATCTAGATTGTAATTGCAGTACATATCACACCCCAATTTCTTTTCAAAAGTTGAGTTATAAGAACCAGTGTATCCAAGACCTGTTGTCCCATCATTCTCCGTTTCAAGCATCTCATTTAATCTAGAGGTGGAAGAGTTCCATTTAGAAATTACTTTCTTTTCTTTGCTCAGTTCAGAATTTACCTTCACAAGTTAATTATCCTTTCTTGTGAGTTCAACTTCTAGCTTCACAATTGTGTCTCCTTTTCGGTCTTTTTGTACATCTTTTTCAGTTTCTTCCATTCCTTCAGAAGTTCTTCATACATTGATTTTAGTTCTTCTACCATCTGTTCATCAGTGTATTCTTCCTCAAATGAAATATCTGTATCAAAATCAATTGAACCATGTAGAGACAATACATTAGTAGAAACTGAATTCTCAGGGTTAGTACAGGACAATAATTCACAGAGCTATGAGTCATCATAGTCAAAAGAGACAACTTTCTTCATTGATGGTGTCTCACTGTTGACACAACAATGGTTGTCAACATCGTCCAAAGCTGAGAATTTAGATGTGGCATCATTGTCCTTTTCCTGTTCATCACTAAGAGAAGCAAGCAAATTCTTTTTCTCCTTTCGAAGAGTGTTAGCACATTCATTCTGATACCCAATGTTGACATTCAAAGCACCTAACCTTGCTAAGTTGATCATCACTTAGCTTAGAATTGAAGTTAGACCTAACTAATTTTTTCTTGAAATTACTAGTCCCTTTACTCACAGAATCTTAGTTAGTGTTTTTTCTAAATTTCATTCTATCAAATTTAGTAACCAAATTATTGAAGGTTTCATCAGACATATCAGATTCATTACTGCTATCATGCACATGTTCAGTAACTTTTGTTTAAACTTGGATTGTAAAGACATATTATGGGTTTTGGTTCCTCTTCTTTCAATATCTTTCATCTCATAATTTTTCAAGTTGTTCATCAGAGTATGAAAGTCCGTAGTAGCCAAGTTTTGAGTATATTCCAAAATAGTAACTTTAGTGTCAAATCTAGCAGAAAGAGACCTTAAAGCTTTTGAAATCAACTCTTGATTTGAAATAGCATCACCAAGCTGTTGAATATCATTAGACATAGTCATAAGTTTGCTAAAATAAGACTCAATGGTTTCTTCATCAGCCATTCTTAAATTTTTAAAATTTAGATTTTAGACCAAAGCATGCGAAGTTTAGTTTGTTTAACACTATCATCACCTTAACGATGCAATTGAAGTAAATCCCAAGCTTGTTTAGCAGTGGTGCAGTTTTGAACAATTTTAAACATGTGGATATCAACATGACTAAAGATAGCATTCAAAGCCTTTTCATTGTATGAGCTTAAGAGATACTGGCCTAAATTGAATTGTTCTTCAGGAATTTGCACAATATTGTCATCAGCATCAGGTCCTTCAGTAGGCAATACATAGCCTTCCACAACTGATCTCCAAGCTCGGACCTCAAAAGCTTTGATGTACGTCTTCATCTTAATTTTTCACAAGGTGTAGTTTGACCCATCGAGCACATGTGGTTTGTTGACATTTGAGTAGACGTCCATTGTAGCATTACCAAATCCAGACACCAAAAATTAGGTGGCTGGCTCTGATGCCACTTGTTAGAACTATTGGACCGGGATTGTACTGGAACTGTAAGCGATGTTGACTCTAGTGATGAGTCAATAATGATTGTCTGTGTAGAATAAAGTGCTGCGAATTAACAGACAGATTTCCACAAATCAAGCCAGCATATATAAAATATGTTGACGGTGTCATAGGCTAAATTTTCAGTAGTCAGAATAATGGAATTACGCAAGGAGTATATAATCAATCACAAAACGAATGATCAACTCACGGAAAACTAGACCCAGAATATATTTGAATAAAGAACCTATTCTAGTCACTATCACGTCGAATGATTCACAAACACATATTTGATGAACATCCACAATATGATAGCAAGTACAAGTCTAGGTGTATGTATGTGTCTCACAAAGCAGCCTTCTTTCTGTATATATAGAGTCTTCGACTTCTTCTAATTCGATCAGGGAAAGATTAGCTGCATAAGGAGGATTTTCTTCTTTGCTTTGTTGGGCCGGCAACTAGAAGGAAATTGTCTCAACATTGAAGATATTTTTTTCCATATATTTCCTTCTAGTCTTTGTCTTGAAGATTCTTTCTATATTGTGGTCGATCTCTTGCTTCTTCTTAAAGTACGTCTTCGATCACAATTAGTCCAATTACCAAGGTTGTTTCCTGCAAAATAAACATTATACAAACACAACCATTGAACTAATTAAGAAAGATAAAACTAATATATAAAGTGCATTATGCACTGACACTTTCAAGAGAGGATTGTTCTTATGTATGAGCTGCATGCACCGAAAGTTGCTCCTACAGTTCAGGTGCTCATCAGATGAACTAAGCTCAACTCTTGGGCGGCGTATCGAGCTCGACGTGGTGGTGGTCCTACTCGAGGTAAGGCTGGAGAATACAAACTTAAGCTATCAACTGTAGCAATTAACAAAAACAGCCAGTGTGTTAGTATTTTGTTTCCTGTTAGACTGTCCATTATATTCACACTTGAGACTTGTACAAAAACACCGATACAAATATGAAAACATAATGCAAGGTTTTTATATTTAACATGGTTTTGATTTTATATGTAGCGATCAAATGTCGTTACTTTCCCAATCATATACGAGGCCTTCCTTATCTGAAGCCAAGGCAGAAAAAAGCTTCACCAGTGTACCCATTTCCCAGTGTGCTTTGATCATGGCCAAATTGGCTATCATGATTACTTCAAAGATCAGGTAAGCTGGAGATGCATATCAATCTGAATGGCAATCCAAGTGGTAATAATCTAATATCATACATTTTTTGTTTTGCAGACTGAAGTTATGCCTTTGGTTTCGAGTGTAGGCAGTTAACTTATGGGAGAAATCTAACAGTCCATATATACAGGAATTGATACCCAACGAGCAATTTTTGTTAACAACAGGGCAATTCAATAATTTACTATCCTGCCCTTAAATTTCAATTACCTACGAAAACTCATTGTTCCCACTTCCCAGCAAATCTAATTCCCTCATACACTCAATTCCTTTACACTTAAATACATTAACAATGTCAATTTCTCTTACCTGAAAGGCGATTTTTTTTCACCCCGTACTCTTTTTATAATTAATTTTAATTATTGAATATAAAAAATAATACACTTTAGAGAATACCAATCTTTTCTTTTAATGTATTATGAGATTTACATTAATTTAAAATCATAAATCAAGGGGCTGATTGGAGTAGCATTCAAATGTCCATTTGAATGCTACTTGGGGATTTTGTGCTTGTTATGACATTTAAATGCCGAAATGAAATGGCTCTACAGTAGCAACATTTTTCTCTACCTATATAACAAACCTACAATACCCTATCCAATTACAATTCTATACCAAACACAATTTTAACAATTCCACTACAATTTCGATCACTATTCAGACATTTAAATCGGGGCATTTAAGTCGCATGTCAATCAGCCCCCAAGCGCTTTAATTAATTTATACAAAAAAATATTTATAATTAGATAAAAGTATTTAAATATCATCATTTTCTATAAATTTAATGAATACAACCACTCAAATGCACTTATATGCTTGTATTATTGTTTTTTATTTATTCTATTGGAATATACACCGTGTTAATATCGGAACAAATAAGTTATACTACCTCCGTCCTGGATTCATTTTGCCGTATTAACTCTTTCAGGTCAATCATTATCAATTTTAGCATCAAATTACTCTTAAACCATAATGATAATGCTTTAATAAAAATATATAATGAGAATTTAAAATTTAAAATTTTATAATATAATTTTATTAAATATTTAACAATTCTAATTCGAGGTTAAGATTGATAAGATTGAAAAAAAATTAACACGAGAAGATGAAATCGGAATGTATATTAATATTACAAACAATAAACTAATTGATTGCATGAACCAACAATTTCTAACACATTAAATTTATAATCAACTGCATATACTACTAAGAGATCCCTTAATGATGGGCGGGTGCGGGAAAGTCAAGAGAATTTAGGTCAATTAAGAAAGGGGTAAAATAGTAAAGTAAGGAGTTGCCCTGTTTATAACAAAATCTGCTTTGTGAGTATCAATTCCCTATATATTATGTCACCTCCAAACTTATGGAGTTGCATAATAATTATATTGAAAATTACATAAAGAGACCATTTTATATAATGGAATTATATATAATACCTCCTTTAAAAATAATTATATATAAAGTTAATCTACTCTATTTAGACTTAATTTTTCTCAATCACAACATGACTTTACATGAATGTCTCTTCCTTTCTCTCTTGCACAAATGAACCACTCTAAGAAAATCTTATAAAAAGTACCATTCTATTTTTTGAGTCCTACAACATGATTTTCTATTAATGTTCCTCATTTCTTTTTCTCCAAGTCTACCACTACAACAAAATTAATAATTAGCATCATTAAATTATGTAACTATAAGATGTCTCTGATAACTTAAATTAGTTTAGTGTCATTATTTAAGTAATGCCATAAGTAGCGATGTAGTTAAATGTATAATGTCACAAGTTGTAAGTATATTAACACTTTATAAGTGTCATTTATTTTAAACAGGATAACAATTGCAATTGATACTAAATTGTTTATTAGTGACAATTATAAATGAGGTAAAACATTATAAATGTTACAATTTGTAATGACACTATATGTACAAATATTTACAGTTAAGATTGCAATATTATGTGCTTCTTGTCACACTCACTTATGTCACCTAATACACAATAATTTAACATTCTACAATGTCACGCTTTCTATTATTATTATCACTAGGAAATGACACCAGAACTTCTCCCCTGTTAGTTCACAATGACACTCTTTGTATAAACTACTACATTCATAAGTGTTACTTTTTTTTTTTTTTTTGAATAAAGGCGGGCTATTCCTTAAATTAAATTGAAATCGAAAAAGGATACAATTTGACTCGGAGGTGTTTCCCAAAGGACACGTCCGGGCGGTGCTATGCTAGCTATCTTGGCCAACTTATCGGCAACTAGATTGCATCGTCTACTTATCCAAGTAATGATCGTTGTCCACTGCATATGTATCAGCCTCTTGCAATCCATGACCAATCCAGCAATGTCAGGGTCATCAGTAAGTAAAGCATCATCCGTTAGAAGTCTGTAAGCTTCCATTGAATCCGTCTCCACAGCAATAAACGGATATCTCCTCACCCATGCTTCTTCAAGTCCCATTTTGATTGCCGATAGCTCAGTAAGTGTAACAGATAGTCCAGGTAAATGAGCTGAAAATCCCATAACCAGGATCCATTTTCATCACGAATAACACCCCCCACACCTCCTTGATTTTCATGAGCAATCACACTACCATCAAGATTAATTTTAACCCATCCGTGTGCTGGTTTCCTCCATTTATCAGCTGGCTGACCCTTCTTCCTGTTAGATAAATAATGTTGCATCCCAATGCTAAATTTCTTGATTTGGAATAGTGTAGAGTTTGTGGCTTCCTGCATGTTCCTGAAGACCCACGAATTGCGTGCTTTCAAATATGCCAGATAGAAGAGACGAAAATCCAAGACCAGGCAATTGTAGGAATTTCTGAACATTCAGAATCTGTGCAGCTAACATTTTCCTTGAGCCAGACTCCTCTTGTCGAACCCAAAAAGGCAGAATAGAGCGGAGCAGTCACAAGCCGTTTCCAGATTGCTTGAGCTGCGGGGCAGTCACGTAGCACATCTATCACTGATTCTTCTGCTTGATTACAAACTGGGCACATATCACAGCTTGTGATGTTCCTCTGTTTTCTGAGTTTATTCGTCGCGAGACGATCTTGCGCTACTAACCACAAGAAATGTTTAATCTTATTACTGAGGCTGGTTTTCCAAATCCAAGCCCACTGGGCATCCGGGGGAGGGGCATCGACGCAAGTCCGACGAATCGCCTTATATGCTGATTGACAAGTGAACGCCCCATTCGCACATTCACTCCAGATTACTGCATCTTCTGCTTCCTCAAGATGTATTGGAAAGTTTCTGGTTCTTTCCATTGTATCATCCGGGATAGTGGAAGCCATGGTCGAGAAATCCCACTCACCTAATTCCCCAATCATGTCTCTCAGTTTCAGATTCGAGTCACCCGGGATAATAGTGATACCTTGCTCACGAAGCAGACCACTATCCATCCAGTTGTCGTGCCAAAATTGAATTGTCTTGCCGTCTCCAATTTTCCAACGCAGGAACGGCTTGATAATTTCCACACATCGCATGATCCCATTCCAAGTTGCACTATCACCAGGTTTCGCAGTGTAATTAAGTAAATCAGTATGCTTCAGATATTTGGCTTGCACAAGTCCCTGCCATACAGTCTCCTCTTTGCTTAGTATCTTCCACGCCAGTTTGGCGAGTAAGGCGTTGTTGCTTTCTCTCGAAGTACGTATTCCCAACCCACCTTTCGCTTTTGGTAAGGTTGCCTTCTGCCAACCAACCAAGTGTAGCTTCTGTTTATCAATATCCGATGACCACAGGAAGTTTCTATTTATTTGATCCAATCTATCACAAACATGTTGAGGCAGCCAACTAGATTGCATACTATATATTGAAATAGCCGAGTTCACACTTTGAATTAAAGTCGACCGTCCCGCAAGCGATAGACACTTGTTCTTCCATCCATTCATTCTAGTCAATATAAGATCGAAAGTCGCCGCATACACTCTTCTATCCACTCTGCCATGGTGTAATTGGACGCCTAGATATTTACCTAGGTTCACTGTTTGACCGAATCCAAGAGTTTCTGCAATCTGTCTTTTGAGACTCCAGCATTAGAGAAATAGACCATCGACTTTGAGTGGCTAAGCTTTAAACCCGAGGCACTACAGAAGACGTCCAGGATCTTCTTAACACACCTGGTTGTTTTAATAGTGGCTTTACCCATCAAGATCAAATTATCAGCAAAAAATAGATGTGATAGTGGTGGTCCATTCCGGCAGATAGATATCGGACTCCACTTCTTTTTCTCGACAGCCTCAAGTATCAAATAAGATAGTCGCTCAACACATAAAACAAAAAGGTATGGAGACAGAGGGTCTCCCTGACGCAAACCACAGCAATGATTGAATGCTTCGAGCAGTTCTCCATTCCACAAGATTTTTGTAGATGTGTTACGTACACAAAACATAATCAAATCCACTAGGGTTTCGGGGAGGCGGAAGACCTTGAGGGTGTCTTCGAGGAAATCCCAGCTCACTTTGTTATATTATGCTTTTTGGAGGTCTAGCTTCATGATCATACATCCCACCTTATTCTTCTTCTTAGTACGCAGAGAATGCAACGTTTCTTGGAGAAAGATATTATCTTGGGTGCTCCTACCCTTAGATAAAGCTAGACTGTGTTGGGGCAATAAGACGTGGCATAATATTCCTCAAGCGCATAGTGATACATTTTGTTATCAGCTTATAAGCTACATTGCATAAGGATATAGGGTGAAACTCTGAGATCAACGATGGGTGAGGAACTTTCGGGATCAAACAGAGATGAGCAGCGCATACTTCCTGTGTAAACTTGCGATTTTTAAATGCCTCTTGATAAATTGTAGGAGAGAGTTACTAGTCCATTCCCAACTCTTGTGATAGAAAACGGCTTGAAGTCCATCCGGCCCCGGTGCTTTGAAGGGGTGCGTCGCCCACACCACCTCCTTTAGCTCCTTCAAATTGCCAATACTACTAAGGGAAGAAGTCTGCTCCTCCGTGATATGCTGCTGTGGGGGTGAAAATGGCAGCAGAGATTGCCTTCTTCGACCATAGTTGCAGCAAGGACGGGAAAACAGATTTGCAAAATAGGTTCTGGCATGTAATTTCAACTCCTCTTCTTCTTTGACCCAAGCTCCGTCAACCTTTAACATCAGTATACGGTTTCGTCTTCTACGAGTGATGGTCGAACGGTGGAAGAATTTGGTGTTTCGCTCCCCCTCAATAAGCCATTTAACTCTAGATTTTTGAAACCACATCATCTCTTCTTGGTGCAAAATAGTATTGAACTCTTTAATCAACTCAAATTCCAAACGATGCAAATAAGGATTGAATTTCTCTGCTAAAGCCTTCTGCAGGCCATCCAGTCTAGCCAAAACCTTTTTCTTACGCCAAAATATGTTGCCAAAGACATCTTTATTCCACGGGACCATAACATCTGGAACCTGGATATAGCTTGAACCATGTGTGGGGTCGTGTTCCATATGTTACGAAGCCGTGGCTCACAATCGGGGTGTGAAAACCAGGCTGCCTCAAAGCGGAACGGTCTGTTATTGGATGGATTTGTTAAAACACGAGGTCAGAATGGGATGGTGGTCTGAATGGGTGCGTGGCAGGTGTAACACAACATTCTCGGGGAAAAGATCAAGCCATTTCAGGTTAGCCATTGCTCTATCGATTCTCTTCTTAATAATTCTTCCATCATGTTTATTTGTCCATATGAACTTCGGGCTGTGAAAATCCAAATCTTGAAGACCACATGCTTCGACACATTGCTGGAAAAAAAGTAGGCGGCTTACAGTAGCTTGTCGTCCTCCTAGCTTCTCATGAGACAAGCCGATCTCATTAAAATCACCCGTCACAAGCCACGGCAGATCCCTAGTATGCGAGATGCGCTCCATACTCTTAAAAATGTGAACTTTATCCACACGATTCGGCTTTGCATAGATTCCAGAAAGTATCCAGGGATCCATGTTACGATTACGGATAATGGCGTGCATGCCTTGGTCTTCGATATCAATCTCCGTCGCATTCCATAACATCCAGATACCACCTGACATACCCTCCGTCAGTGCTATTTTATAATCAGTATATCCTAAAGAAGGTGCAATCGAGTACGCAACCTCCTCCTAGACACGAGTTTCGAGTAAATAAATCACAGAAGGGTGATGTGATTGAACTAAATTGTGAAAGTTCCTACGAAAACTTTCATTGCCGGCTCCCTGGCAATTCCAAGAAACAACCTTCATTGGAAACATAAGGAGATGGTATAGTAGGATGTGATAATCAGTGTTCCACCCCACCCATGATGCAATCATTTGCCGCAGGATTTTGGTCATTAACACGTTCTGACGGGCATGGTTCCACTTGCTCAGGATTTAACTCTGCCATCCTGTATGAATTTGGATCGGAGGGTCCTGGATCCAGGGGTCTATTTCCATGTCCTCGGTCTCCATGACGCTGAGTAGAATTAGAAGCTCTAGAAGAGCTTGTGGGATGAGTCGAATTTGTAGCATTCTGTGATTGGATATTAATTTGTGCTTGCTGAGCGTGAGTATTCTGCCTAGTATTTATAGACCTAGGCAGAATTCGAACTCCATTGGGAGTTGGAGTTTCATTGTTCCTTCTTCCATTCCTACCATTAGAAGCTGGACCAATATTGAATTGAGGGGTCCTATTAACATTTGGAGTTCTCCTCTGTTGATCATTTCTTTGAGTTTGGGCCGCCCTCGTTTTAGCACGGGTACTTGGTGACGGGTTCTTTTTCTTTCTCCGTGCAACAACCATCCAATCGCCAAATTCCTGATTTTTGACTTTCTCTATGAGCCAGTTAGGATCAGCAGGCGTACTCTGCTCCGTTCTTGGCACAGCAGTATGGATGTTCTCTGTTGCGTCATTGTGTACAGGAACATTAGCAGCAACATTCTTGCATTCTCCAACCGTATGCCCGACCCTACCACACCCATGGCATAGTGACGGTAAATTCTCATACACGATTTGATACACCTTCCCCTCGATATACAAACCCCATTTCAATGGCTGACAAGTCTTGACTTCGACACAAAAACGAGCAAATCTTCCTCTCTTTGCCATGAAAGTGTTTCCATCAATTTTCAGCGGGTCGCCAATATATGCAGCAAGAGCTTGAATGACAGATTCACGGAACATCTCAACGGGTAGATTCAAGATTCGTACCCACGTGATCACTGTCTCCATTGTATCAGTATCCGCACGGAAATTTGGGACCCACTTGCGAATGTTCAAAAAATTCCCCGCCAGCTGCCAAGGGCCCTCTGTCAAGATCATGGAACGTTTCTCCTCAATTAGTCCCTTCAAACAGTAACAATTATTCCCCAAATCAACCAAGTCAAAAAAGTGCCCCTGTAAGGACCATAACGATTCCAGTTTGCTGACCAGCGTGGGGTAATAGCAAGGCTTCCCTAGGATTTTGATCAGGATAGTGTTTTCCCATGGGTCTTTCATCAGTTTGTGTAAGTCTTCATCGGAGTAAACGGGATCTCAGCTGTTGGTGGTAGGAATTTAATCTTCCCACGTTCATCTAAATTGCCCGTCTTCTCAACACGCACATCTTGACTACTCTTTCAGTTATGCTAATGTTGTTGAAAGCATTAAGCATTGATTCACACTCAACCAAGATGTCAATTTTGAGTTAGTTAACTAAAAACATTTGTTGGAGAGCCAACCTCGAACGTGTCGGATAGTGTTGGCTATATTAGTCGCATGGAACGTTACATGTTGGAAACAAAAATCTAAGAAAATAGTAAAACATATATAAGCCTGTGGTTGTCAATATTGAAACTCCTCCAATCGGACTCGGGATTATTGCTGAAAGGCAATGGATCTCGGATTAATTACCTACCTGGCTGTAGTTACCTGGTACTCTGCCAACATCTAATGATGTGGCAAATAAAGTATCCTGTTTGGTTTAAAAACAAAAAACTCGTTTGATCATGGAATTCCCGATCGTTGTCCGAGAGATTTGGAAGAGCAATCTTGATCAAGAACTATATCTCATCAGCACTCTCATCCCTCAGTTCCGAAACGTCTCCATCGACACCGAATTTCCAGGAATAATCTTTATACCCCTCCACCCCATATTCCCAAAGAAGAATACTCGCGTCTTGCCCCAGCATTCAACTACCTCATGCTGAAGAATAATGTTGACATGCTATGCCTCATCCAACTTGGTCTTACCTTTATGGACGAATATGGAAACTTTCCTACCTTTAACACAACTAATCGATATGTATGGCAGTTCAATTTTTGTGATTTTGACCCGAACATCCATCGATATAACCCGGAGTCTCTCTCTTTTCTTACGAGCCAGGGGATTAATTTTTCAAAAAACAAGTTGGAAAGAATAGAGAATGCAGTATTTGCTCTAAATTCTTGGATTGTGTTATGATGAAGATGTCATTCACGAAGATGTCCTGGATCACTTTCCATGGCTTGTATGATTTCGGGTTCATGATCAAGCTCCTGACGGGGAGGACATTGCCTAATAAGTTGACCGATTTTATGAATTCCGTAACTCGCTATTTTGGTGTGACTTTATTTGATTTGAAAGTTATTGGCCAGAAACAAGGCTTGTATGGTGGTTTAGAGAAGGTGGCTAGGAGTTTGGGGTTGAACAGGATTGAAGGCGAAAATAGTCACCAGACCGGTCCTGATAGTTTCCTTACGATGCAAGTTTTCCTAGAGATATGGAGAAGGTATGGAGGGGATGCATTTGTTGGATACCATAACAAGTTCTACGGCTTCATTCATGGTCCTATTTAATCCAAGTTCATGGTGCAAGTGTTTACGGTTCATAAGATACAAAGACATTCGTTGCGGTGGAGCGGCGGAGATTTAACTTACCGGGAGAGGTTCAACAAGAAGTGATAAAGGAAAGTAGGATTACGATATATGGTTGATTGGATATGTAATAGCATTAAACTTGTATTACTATTTACTCAGTACTATTTAATTTGAGGATATAAATGAAGTTCTCTTTAATGTTTCTTCAAAGTTCATATCTTGGTAAAAAGCTTATATGAATAAGTTTGTGATGTTTCTTCAATGTCAGCAATTGACAGTAACTAATACACTTAACGAGATGATCACTTATTAGGCATTGGTTGATTATATGATGAATTGCTCACAAGAAATTGATAACAAATCCTTCAATAAGATCAAAGGAAGACATCAGTGATCAAATTTACGTACAATGGCCTGATACGGTGCTCGGTTCTTGCAATGGTGCTACAATACCTAATAAGGATAATGGTTTTAGTTTGAAGACGTACAGATGGATTCCTGATTTCAAAGCGACCGTGTTTTGTCTTCCATATTTGTCGATTTGTTGGTGTTATGGTCTGTCTTTTATGGACTCTGTAATTGTTTCTTTGGATGTAGACCTGAAGGTTTTTGGAATAGTAGAGCGACCAATTTACAGACCTGGTATTTACATGACATTAAGCCTTTTGGTTGTGCGTATTTGTTTGTTTCACCGTGCGTATAATGTTAAGTACATCTAGCATCCAGAGTTTTGGGTTAGGAAAGAGAGTACATGGTTGGACTAAACTTGTCAATTTTTGCATACCCTTGTTTAACTGCTACTTGATATGCCCAACACGGAAATTTTTATGTCATTGCGGTGCATCAATCCCTGAACAGGTCTATTAGGTCTGTTCTGGTAAATAACCCGGGTTTTAAGTTTCTACCTGTTATCTACGCCACAAGTTTAGTTTCCCCTGCCATAGACAGTGTTAGAGATTTTGTGACAGGATATATTTATTGGGTGCCATGTTTCATTATTTTTCTGTGACTTGTGGTGTTTCCATCTAAGCTAGTTGAGGATAGTTGATTGATATAAGGACCCCTTACATCTAACAAGCCAAGAAAAACGACTCTGGATAAACAATGTTTAGCCCGTTTGTGCGCTAGTTTCTATGATTCGTTTATCTCTGCTGTTAATCTTTGTAACCAGATGTTTTATAATGACTTTGTGTTTGCAAATTGAGGTTTGAGTTTGAAGTTTGACAAGTTGCTTGATCCAGCATCTAAACAAGAAGTGTAAATTATCAGCAATTCGAATTATTCATTAGGCTAAAAATGAAACTGATGACTGGCTTCTGGACTGTAGTTAATAGGCATCTATCTACATATATTTAAGCAGAAAACTTCAAATGTGTGCAAAAAAATCAGTGGCCACCATCAACTCAGCCAATGTGTGGATAATAGGCTTTACTCCTGCTACATGTCACAGCATCTTAACAATCTCAACTCAAAGAACAAATCAAACTTTTAACTAACACATAAAGATTTAGTTCGATTATCGTAATTCTTCTTAAAATCCTCTGCTGCCAATCGAAAATGGCAACGGCAGCTGGAGGTTCGGTGGCTCTTTCTAGCTTCCCTTCAGCTTATTTCAGCCAGAAATCTAGACCAACACCTTCCACATTATCAATGGTATTTATTACTAATTATTAGCCCTTTTTTTTCTCTATTTCCTTTTTTTTTTTCCATTTGCTTTCCAACGGATAATAGAGCATGATTTTGGCAGAATTTTGTTGATGGAGTCAATCAAAGGAGAAATGTATATTGCTTAGCAGTTCAAGAGTCATCATCTACAACATCCACTGGTAAAGAGTCGCTATGATACCATGATAAATGGTTTGTTGTGTTTAGGTAAAAAACTAGCATAAATGCATAATAAGGTTTGTTCTTGAATCAGTTGATGCTGAAACAAAGGAGAAAAAGGTTGCCAAGACGGATAAGACTGGAGACGAGCCTCCTGCTGCTGCTGCAAAACCGAAAGCAGCAGCAAAAGCTCCGGCCAAACCTCTGCCTCAGTTGATGGAGGAGGATATAATCCCTTCATTGAAGACAACGCTGGCAGCTCAGCAAGATATCTTTGAGCTCGAGTTATCTTTTAGTGACAATACGGTTTGAGACTTGACTTTTGAATTATTTTTAACTATGAACTGAGTCTTGCAAAAAAGAACTGAACGTTATTTGGGTATGAGATAATTTTGCTGATATTTTCTTTGGATTGGATTATGGCAGTTGGAAGGTTCTTTTGTTAAGAAGGGCATTCCTTATACATTTTGGGCATTCTTCCCTGATGGAATCAATGGTATGTAAAATTGAATCATTACTGCTACAGCTAGAACAATGGAACAGCTTTTGCGTGATACATTTAACAGATACGGTCTTAATATCAAATGTTAAATAACACATTGTTTGTATACGAAACTATATACTATAGAGCATGTGATTATGATCTCGAAAGATGGTATCTCGCAGAAGTTCGTAATAAGATGGTTTGTGTCGGTTTGTAATACTAGTATGATCTGAATTTGAATGTGTAAACTGCAGGAGCAAAGGGATTCTCTCTATCTTCTTACAGTTCAGTAGTGAGCACAGTAGAGCCATTCCTTGTCGATGAGAAGAAACCCACTGCAAGGCTTGTTGTTTTCTGGATTGAGAAACGATTGGCTGCTCAAGGAATTATTCCTGTCTGGCAGGAATGACTCCTGACAGATTTATTTCTCCATCTCTTCTAATATAGCTTCAGCTTTCCTGTAAATGAAATTACTCGGAATTGATATACGCGCAAAGTTACATTTTATGTTCGCAGTAAACAAGAATTTAGCTCTAGAAGTTAAACACCATGATCATGACTCCCAGCTTGTGTAGTCTAGGACATTACAGAAATCTAGTAGAGTACCACTCTTCAGGATAATAGAAGATCATAGGAAGTTAAAGAGTACAAACATCAATCAAACCAAACAGAAGCATCCAACAAGTTAATCTGGTTTTCCTATTTCCACATCCTAAGCATATTTAGTGGCAATATTCACAAACACCAGTCGTGACAAACATTCAACCTTTAGTTGCCTGCTTGATCATACACAAGCACAGGATACATGAGTCGTATACAAGACAGCTTCGTGCATTAATGGTGTCAACAATTTTGACAATAAAAATACAACAAAGTTAAGTGATACTTCCTCAGAGAACACCAAACCCACCAAATCAAAGTAATATTCCCCATCATGCGTTACGGCCTGAGTTTGCATTGTGCATTGCTTCTCGCAGCTCATTCAGGAAATCTCTTTGGAAACTACTGCCACCAGTAGGCTGAATCAGCTGGAGGAAAAAGGAAAACCCAGTTTACAAGAGTGCGTAATCATGGAGATTTTTCATTTTTGTTAGCTTCAAACTTATTTTCTGTGTCCTTTATAACAGAAAGACAATGAAATATTACCAGATGTGGAAGAATCGGTTGCCCCCAGGCTGATGTAGACTTCTTTGTATACAGCACGGGCCTATCTGGTAAAATAAACAAAGTACATCAGCCGTGTATCATTAAACTACAGAGTATATTCTCACACAACAATGCAAGCACGTTTAATTTGTTGACATGCTTATTTAAATTACTGATCAATTATTTACACAGCATCTTTAGGGAAGTTGTACAGGAGGTATACCTTGGAATTCTTAATACTCAACAAATTGTCATATTAGATCTACTTTTTCTGATGCATGCTCCAGAGTCCAGACATTTAATATGTTGTGAAGATGTGACATTCAGATACAAGTAACAGAAGAGAACTTGGGGGAGTAAACAACATGCAGATAAATTCCAAACCTGATGCTTCAAAGTAAAATTTCCCATTAAAATTGTTCAGTATGTCCAAAACAAATGTCACATTTCAATTTTAAGTAATCTTTTAGGTCACTTATTCACCATAAAATTAATCTTTATGAGACAACAGTGCACATAATTATAAGTTAAAAATTGGAGCGCAAACAAGCGAGCCATTCGTGAGTGGCATGGGAATAAGCTCAATAAACGCTCTGTTCAAGCTTGAATTGACAGAGGTCAAGCCCAGCTACAGAAGGGCTTGAACTATCCTCAAATGGATCTCAAGGCTATATAAGCTAGGCTGATGTATTCTCGAAATATATACATATTTGTTTTAGAATATATCAAAAGATTCACATGCTGAACTCAAGCTCAACTTCAAACGAGCTAGGGCTGAAGTACAGCTCGGTTCAGCAGGTACCCACCTTCCAAGGAGTTAATGTTTTCCAGGGAAAAAAAAATTCGACACATTAACCTTCCAGGTAAAACTCTATGGGCATAGACAAGCATCAGCACAACTGACTATTAAAAGCAATCATGGGCATTGGCAAATGGAAGAGAGGTGAAAAAGAGTATATGGTAATTGGTAGGATTGGATAATGGAGAATGGAGAATGGAACTCGATCGGTTGGAGAGTCTCCATAAGGATGAAGAGAGTTCAACAAATGAGTAAAATCAACTTTGCCGAATGCAACAATCAACATGCAGGTTCATCAGTCAAATGTAATTTAATCTCTTATATAATATAGTTTCTCTATTTACTGCATAAGGTGAACAAGTTTCGTAAGACGTAAGCATATATTAAGGAGGATCCACATTTGCACACAATTGAATATTAAAAGAGAAGGCACTGGCTGGATTTCCAGTGTATCATAGTTTAAAGTTTCAGTATTCCACAACCTTCTACATGCAACTGTATTATAAGTTTTACATTCTACAACCTTCTACATGCTTGTTTCAAAAGAGGATAAAAAATGTGCTTTGCAGGGAAAGATGTCAACTATCAAGGCTTACATCCCTATTACCCTATACATCAGACAACAGAGATGCCTACCATGCTGGGCCAGTCATTCAGTACAGATATACCACAACATTATTTACTAATTCTTTGACGAACTGTTTAAACAATCAACATGTTGCATAATTTCTATGCTCACCGGCCGAATCTTCTGGTAAGGTGTTATGTGCATTCATTGCAGCTGCCCAACCTGCAAAGAGGTTCTCAAACGTGAAATTCTAGAACTCGGGTACTTTCAAGACATTTCCAATTCAGTCCATGTAACTATTTTTTACAGTAAAGGATGTATAGGGCAGAGGGAACTTGCTAAACATAGAAATGTAAATCAATTATACGAAGAACAATAGATACCTCGGTACATGTGTGTAAAATTGCAGGGTTTCAGGTAAAGAAAAAGCAGTACCCGGCAGCAGCATTATCCAGGGTAAAATGCACAAATGTACTCTATGTTCTTTGAAAGATGCACGGTTGTACCCATGTTCTTGAAATTGCACAGATGTACCCTATGTTCTTAAAAGCTATGCACACTTGCTCCAATTGTGGTGTGTGGATTACACTCTCCACGTGTGCAAGTAATTTTACTTTTTAAGCATACAAATATTACATTTCATAAAATACATTAATTTTTTTGTAATAAAATGAAAAATATTAATTTAAATTATTAAATATAATAAATAATTATAATAAAATGAAAGAAAAAAAATTGAAAATGAAAAGAAATATAATAAAAATATTGATATAAATAAAAAGAATATCGAAAATTATTGTAGTGATATTATCAAATTTTACATTAATACTTCTGAATATAAAATAAAAGTGTCAAAATTCTTGAAAGGTAGGGTTTTCAAATAGTGTATATTAGTATGAATTATTGTCATTACAACAACTTTTAAGGGAAACATTTTGTACCGTATTTGAAATTTATAATAATATATTTGTACTTATTTTTCAAAGATAGATATGAAAAAAAATATTATTCTCTTCATTGTTTACTTTCAATATAAATTTGTACCTTAAATAAAACATTCTATTTTTAAAAATATTTAATAATTTTATTTGAAAATATAAAAGAAATTGTTATAATTTTTTACACTTTATAGAAAACTTAATTTGTTGGTCATATAAATAGTGAATTTAGATATTTTATGCAAAAATAGTAAGCCCATTTGCATACATGGAGAGTGTAACACACACCTTTATTGGAGCAAGTGTGCATAGTTTTCAAGAACATAAGGTACATGCAATTTCAAGAACATAGGGTACAATTGTGCATATTCTAAAGAACATAAGGTACATTTGTGCATTTACCCGCATTATCCATGATATGTACAAGTATATCACATCATTAAATGCATTTCATATGCAGCACTATAAACTATACTCTTATCTTTCACCTTATAAGATCAGTAAAACAAGGATTAACTAGTCTTCGAAGGGAAGCATGTACATTAACATCATCGAGATTATATATGATTGAGAATGAGTACCAAAACAAAAATACTGCAGTGCCCAGGATACCATAGGTAGGATCACAGGCCTGGTATTTGTTGATCTTATATTTATTTGTCCAGGTTTGTTATGTTGCCACAGGAGAGGGAATGATGATATGCATTTTGTGAATTGTGATACGATATGATGCAAGTACATAAAGAACTTAACATCAAGTATCAGCCTTAAGTTGTCAAATTGTAGATGGCTACTATTACAGCCTACACATTACAGTATTGTTTTCTATCTACTCTCTGTCCCTGTGAGGCTAGATTTAAGTTGGTTAATCATAACCAAAGGGCAAGGATATGACAACTGCATCACACATGGAAACAGAGGAAATGAGAATTTGAAAATGCAGCTATCTAACAGAACAGGGTAAAAGGCCAATGATTATTGAACCACAGGGTAATAAATGTTAGTATGGGAAGAAGCATACGGTTTCTCAATAGCTGAGAAGCTTCACTATCAGAACATCCATGCAAAGGTATCAACTTCACACGAGCTTCATTTGAACGACTGCTGCCACCAGCATTCACATCTGCTGAAGGGCCAGTTTTGGCAGCTCCAATGGGATTCCTCTCTCCATCATTCACATAGCTATTTGCTCGTTCTAGCCGATCTGTCAACAAATACTAACTTATAAGAAAAAAATGGCCAAGATTGATTCTGCCCGTGAAGAATACACTAATGATATATATTTGAAATAGATAAACTTGCAGTTTTGTCAATCTCGCGGGGATCCCGCACAGTCCCGGAGCATTTTCAGGCCTTCCCTGGTAGAGTTACCTCTATCACTGATTGCATAGCATCCTGGACGATCCCGGTGTTTCCCAGCGGGATAGCACCCAGACAATGATTTTAGGGGTAAATGACCAGTTTACCTCAATTCCTCGTCTTTGTCAGTTGTCTTGATGAGTCTCTATGAAGAATGCTATGACTCATTATTAAGTTGGTTATTATAAGCTTACTCTAACTTTACACGTAATATATATTCACTATGCAGGTTATCTTATATGATTTCACTTAGTATCCCCGGTCATCCCGCTCCCGCTATCCCGGATTTCTTGGCGGGCCACTACGCCCCAAGATCCGGGATTGAAAACATTGTAAACTTGTCAGAGATGTACTAATATTTGAATGAAGGAGTAATACAAATTACGAAGTCCTGGTTATACTATAATTATTTCACAGTAGGCAATGGACCATGTTACTTACAATACATGACAGATGACTAAACTGATCAGTGACATATCACATATCTATCATATTCCTTGCTGGTGAATTAATCATGTTTAGTATAACCACACCAGATGAGCACTACCCACCCAAGTGTAGGCGCACTGCCCTAATTTGCACCTACCGTCTAATACAAGTTATTCTAAGTCAAGTTATCTAACAAACAAACCACTCATCCGTATTGATGGAGTGTAAGGCAGCAATTCTAGTCTTAATTTATCTCCAAATTAATTAATTGTCAGAACAAAAAACATTTAGCGGTTCATATCGTATCGATGAAGATAAGGAAAAATAAAATTGAACAGATCTATTGAAGCTCAAGTTTCCTTGTTTAAAATTGAGTTACATAATCCTCCATAAAATACACACTACTACCAAACTAGTACTAAGATATATGAGAAGTAAAAAAAAAATAAAAAAATAAAAAAAAAAGAACAACAACTGCTGAAATTAGTGAATCTATGCACAGTTGAAGCACATATAGGAAGTTTACCTCCTCCAGATTTACGCCTCCCGAGCGAGCGATTGCTGCAGGAGAAGAATCAGAAACAATAAGCAGGCAATTGAAAAAAGAAGAGAAGAGTTATTGTTAATTCGAAAAGGAAAAAGCTAGTAACCGTTGATTTGGGGGAGCGTAACGCTTGACTGTAGCAGATGCAGCTGGTAAATCGGAGGTAGGAGTTTCCAGCATTGTTGAAAAGTGAAGATTAGACGAAACGAATCGATTGGAAGTTGATTTGGTTCGAGAATAAGCAGCAAGATCGGTTTCCGATCCTGGACAGCCGTGAGCTGCTGCTGCTGCTTTTCCGTCGCCGATCAGAGGTGGAGTGGAAATCTTGAAACGAGGGTTTGTTTCGAATTATCCAATTTTGGAGAAGAGAAGAATTATTGCTAAATTTTACTTCCGTACTCTTTTTTTGCAGCTCACTTTTAGACTTTAGTCGTGCTCACGCGCTTCTTGATTAATTTTCAATCAATTTTTTCTTTTTAATGGACAAAAATTATTTCGGACGTGTCTACCAACTGAGTTGCGCTTCATAATCAATTTTCAATCATTTTTAATATAAGCTACCGTTAAAATAAATTTATCTAGAATAGTTATATTGTTAAGAAAATAACTTGTTGTTAAAACACATATATTAACAATAAAAGTTTTTTTTTTTGACAATGAAGCGCAACTCAGTTGGTAATACGCTTCATCTCCAACCAATACGCTTCATCGAACCACCCTTTACCCAACACAAGTTTTTAATATCGAAAAGAATGAATTAGTTTGCAATGCAATGATTTTCAAAATTTTCACATATACCTTAGATTAGGTTTAATAAATTTTGCAAATCTTTGAGCATATGTTTAGAAAGCGTTTCTAACGATTTTTGTATGCACCTTTTATATTGGTCAAATGAGTAAGTAATTTATGTATTCTCAACCATAATTCACATACACACAATATCTACATAATTTTTCTAAACTCCATTTTTATTTAATAATTATTTGAAATTTCATATCATATCTGGCAAAATGCGTGAAAAAAATTCAATGAATTGCAGCACCATGCATGGTATTTATGTAGCTTTTCCCGTAATATTCTTGTTTATGTACATAATGTTCAACTAAACCAACAGAGTACATGAACATATGCTCTAAATAAGTATTTCTACTACGATTGATTGTTTATCCACTGATTTACTCAAAAATATATTTTTATATAAATTTCGATGACGTTTTGATTCGAGTATAAATTGATAAATTATTTTTTCACAATAGAAATTAAGATTTGAAAATAGATATGTCAATTGCCGAGAGAGTTGTTCAAATGTTATTGATAATTTGTATAATGTTATGGCTTATGTATCTAATGTTATACGTGATATGGAGGATGTAAAATTTAAATATATTATTTATATTGTAATATACGTATTGTTTTGAATGATGCATGTAATGTTTATGGTGATGTATGTAATGTTTTAAATGGTAGAATATTGCAAATGGTGTAACGTTGTTATTTATATCTTCAATGTTCTCACTTATATAATATGTGTTTGTTGGTTTAATAGAATTCTCATTAACGTCATATTTGTGACCGACACCTATATTAGAATAACACAACTAAAAAGGAGGATACTGGAAGATGTATATGAATTTCAATTTGTTGTTAATTACAATTCCTTAATGCTATGATTATTATATAAATTAGGGCATTGTATCAATAATATTCTTTGATTTATGTTCAATGTTCAGGTAATTAATACTTTAACATTTATGTCAATGTCGACTACAAGTATACCAAGTCAATGCCTACATAGTTGAGGATAGAAATGAAGAACATGTGATAAAAAAGTTCATATGTTAGCTATTAATGTTGTCTATTTTATATCTAAACAATGTTCTTACATTCGTACATATGACATTCCATATATGTAATGGTTTTAAGAAATGTTGTGTAATGTTCTTATATCTTAACTATGTGATTTAATATTCTTATTTATATGTGTGTGTTTTATAGTTTATGTTGTCAACTATTTGTGTAATATCCAACATCTCCTATCGCTTGAGGGTGAAAGGGATGAAGGGTATATGTGTAGACCACCGGTCTTCATATGGTACGAAGTCTTTTGGAAAAACCTAGAAATAAATTCGTGCGACTCCGGCCAAAAGCGGCAATATCTTACTGAATGGTGGGACATGCGTAACCTTGTATGCCCAACGGGTCGGATCTCGACCCATTAGTGATCGGGTCGTTACAATTTGAATAATGTTCTCACTGTTTGAGTAAAATGTTCTTAGATACACGAGTGATGACCTCGGATAAATGTTTTCAACTATTTGAGTAATGGTCTTAGGCATTTATAAAACATTCTTTACATAAGGTAATGTTCTCACCTATTTGAGTAATTTTATCGCATATTTTGTGTAGTATTATTGCCTATTTGAGAATGTCAATTCATTTTTTACTTTGTATGAAACAAATCTGGGCAATAACCTTCGAAATTGTAGAACCGGCCTAGCAACCCACAAAATTGATTAGAAGCATAACTGTATATAAGCTCGTCTTCCTAGTCTCTTTAATAAGTTGATCTTTCGTAAAATTTTGTGATCGATGTTTGAGTTCGAGAATTTATTTTATACATATACAAATATATAATAACCCCTTTTTACTAAGGTTATGTTCTATTTAACTGAAAAGTCTTTAAGTTCAGTTTCATTTAGTTTAGTTAAGTTCAATTCTGATTAATTATATTTTATACTATTATACTTTAATTCAGTTCAATTTAATAATTTTAAGTCGAAGATGACATAGTACCTTCTGGTGTGGTTGGGGTGTTTTCGTGTTTAACTTTTGGTGTGGGTAGTTTGCTAATTAAAAGAGGGAACGATTAGGGCCCGAAACGCGGGAGAAAGAAGCACATAAGCACACAGTTATGAAATTAGGTTCCTAATTGCAAAAAGAATTGCAGAAAACAAACAGTCCGGTAATCCATGGTGACATTGGAAGACGAAGCAAAGGGTCCGACAATATGCCGACCTTCTCTCAAAACCCACCCCTCTTTCAACAATTATCTCTCACTCAAACACAAGGTAATCTATCCAATTACTGTTCGATTGCATTTCTTTTTCCTTCTTATTGTGAATGTTAATTTTGTTGCACACATCTAGCTTAGAGAAAATTGCTTCAAGCGCTTGCGTGAGGATCGGAATCGCCTGGTTTGGAAATTCAGATTAGCAAATACACACTTTTCCGATCACAAGGTTCCTTCCTTTTCCTTATCTCAATTCTCAATTATTGTTGCTGATTATTGATTCTAAACTAGTTCTAATGACAATCTAGTAATCTAATATAGATCGATAGATAGATTCCTATTATCGGTAGTAAGGCTCCATTTTATTCGACTGCAATTATATGAACTAACTAAACTAAATTGTATTATAAAATATAACTAAATAGAGATGAACTGAATAGAACTGCACTGAATGAGTTTGTAGACGAAGAGAACATAGCCTAAGTAGAGTAGTTGAGTGGAGGAGATCTTTTGTGTTAATCTTCGTCGATACGACTGTTTAGCTTTGAAGTGAGAAAGATTTTGTGTTTGCAGGATGGTATTAAGTCCACTTTCCAGGACATTGTATCCGATGAACTGAGGAAGATTAATGGGTCACCTTCCGATGGGAGTTCTACATCTCCAGATATTGGTACGGGAACTGATGACATGATATGGGAATATGATGGTCTTCACACTGCTTATCAGGGAGACTGTGAAGAGATATTGTTAGAAATGCAAAGGATATTTTACGATGATCTCAGGGCTGAGGAAACCATGACTGGTACAATACTTTTTTACTGCTCATGAGAATTGTTAGTATGAATGTGGAGTGGGGGGTGTGGGGATTGCACTGCGATATTATGTACTTCCCACAGTTCATTTTTTCAGGCATATACTCCATTTGATTCCATTACTGCAAAAAGCTCAATTCAAATGGAAATTTGTATATTTCCTTTATTTACTAGTTATGGAGTTCATGATCTTTATAATATACTCCCTGATGCTCTTTGCAATGCAAAAAATAATCTCATTTGTATTACTAAGTAACATGCATTTCACTGATTGAGAAACATTCTACACTGCTGAGATTTTGTCCACTTTGTTATTTTTTTGGGACAATGTGGTCTAGGACATACACAGATTGCATGAATTTTGTACATCTTTCTGAAAATCTCCTCTGATATCTTCCCACCGCCAGAGAAGGTCATAGCTCTACCTGGTTTCCGTGAAACTTAAATATTCTTTTATATTTATTAATGGCCTGAAAATTTCTGTCTGGATTATTTAATTCTGTAGTTATATTTTCCAAATTTTTGGTTCTATAACATTCTTTTCCCTTATGGGAATCATCTGTTCCCGCCATCCCTTTGACCCTGGTCTTTTGACCTTGTAGAGTCGAACACTAAAACATGGGAGGAGGAGGAAGATGAGTACTTGGCTCGTGTGGTATATGAACATATGCAGCTCAGTAGTAAGGAGGTATGATATCTGTGAAATTTAATCTCGTATCGCATGTTGATTGCATAGCATGAAAGAAAAATGTTAGTCCTCTAATTCATTAACATGCTCACCAAGTATTCTACTATCTTAAACTTAAACTACTTTTACCTCGTTTCCTTTGGACAGTCTAACTCTATTTACGTACTAAACATGATTTATGATGATTAATGGTTTACAAAATGGTACTAGTCAAATGTCAGACTTCTGTTGAACTTGCAAATGGTGTTTCATCAGTTTAAGCTGGTGACGTAAATGTGGCGATAATTCTATCTGCATGATATTTCACATTAATTGTGTGGTTGTCACCAGAAATCAGTCACAGTTGCAGAGTCAAAACTGATGAAGCTTCCAATTCTCATATATGAGTGAGAAGCTTGACTTGCTAGAATCTGTTAACTTGAACAGTAGTGGTGATACCGACTATTCCTGTTTGTGACTTTCCTTGCCTCAGTTGAAACAATTAATTGCAATTAAGGGCCTGCACAGAGTTAGAAATATAAAATCTTCCAAGCTCCTCTAGGAACTGTCCTATTCCGATTTTAGATGGATACACTTGCTAGAATTAATTTTAATAGTGGTAACTATACAGTCAACACCGACGTATCATCGGTGCTGTGCTGATCAGATGTCTTTAGATTTTGGATGGATGTGTATGAGATAAGATCACAGATATGTCTGGTGAAAATGAAAGAAAGAGGAAAAGAGGGGAACAGGGAAAAACATCCAGGAAAATGGAGGAAATATTGAAAGAGTTTTTGTTCTTCAATTTGGTTAGTTTATATTGTTAGCACTTAGCAGGGTTAGATTGAAGCTATGTTATGATTTGATAAGAAAAACTGAATAGACAGATGCCATCACACTGTTGATTGTGTGTTTCTTCGTAAAGTATGTTTACAATGACACTGCTTCATGTTGTTATCTACTGCAATTTCAGTTAACAGTGGTCACAATAATGGACCATAATATTTGAGGATTCATAATGGAAATTGCCATAGTCGCAATAATTTTTACCCCAAAACTATGGTGTGAAATGATTTTTTACATGGGTTCCTGCAATAGCAAAAACTGGTCCCTGCCAGATTTACGTTTGTTCTTCTGCTGCTATTTCGTATTTTAGGTTGAAGGGCTTATATCATGTTTTGTCTATGTTTTCTCAATAGAATGACATATAAGACATTTATGGTCAACACTAAAATTTTATGAGGTTAAGAACCAACTAAGATGTATGGGGTTTGCTTGCTTCTGTTCTCTGAGCGATCTATTTGTTTTTCTCATGGAATACAACATGTTTTGCATCTTTCAAGACAAAACTAAAAGGGTCCGTCATCCTTCTGAATGTCCTTTATTTTGCCATGTAGGAGGGAAAGGTACTTTGGTGCCCCATCTGCAAACAAGGGAAGTTACAGGAAAATGGTCATCATATTTCTTGCAGTGGGGGTGATTTAAGGCTCGAAAGAGATGAAGAGGTCATCTGTTCTCTCTTACTCTGTCCTTATTTCAGCTTTTCTATGCATTATACTGTGCAAGCTATATATGTCTTCTCTCGTGAAAACAAGTCTCTTATTTAACACTGTAGGATGTTCAGCCTATATATGAAGGTGCGAGCAGTAGTAGTTTCAATAATTTTTCCCTGATGATGATATAATAGCCAATCAAACACTATTAGTGTGTTATCTTTATGAGAGTACTTTGAATACAAGAGTTGCTTCGGTTCAACTCTTCATGCCCTCACAGTCAGCAAAGATGAACTCTGCATGTTTGAGCAGTACATTCGGTTTCTGTGGTACATCATAGCTTTTTTCCAGTTACAGCAGTATTTGATCTGCAAATTTTCCCTTGAGAAAGTCTTAAAATGGTTACATATTTGAGCTTACTAACAGAATGAACACCTTTCTGCGTGTAGGTTAATTTGGAGTTTCTACAATCAAGGCTAGCTGAAGCTCATACAGACCACTATGAAAGAGGGTGTAGATTGAAACCGGAGTTCTGCATGGAAACTAAATTTGAATTTACTGCATTATATATTAAGTGCCAAGGCTGTAATACATTTGAGGTTGTACTGTAACTTTACCTAGAAATTAGGTCATATAGATTCATGTTCATAACCTGTCTGTAGTTTATACTAAATTACAAAGCAGGTCCGCTTGTGAGGTGACCTTTTCTGAGCAGCAGTTTTTACTTGTAAAGACAACACTATATGTAAAGACTGAAGTTTTTGAACACTTAATGGCTCTCTTCTTTCATTATATTCATTTTGGCTTCTTCATCCCGTTTATTCAGTTATTCTTCAATTACATTCTCACTGGATTATTTATAGTATTCCCTCCGTGTTGATGTTCCTGATGTTTAATTTTAGGTGAAAAGCTAAAACAATAATATTTTACAGTTCCAACGAAAAATTTTCATTTTCATTTTGAACGATGAACTATCTTTATTTTTTATCATAAATTATTCTTAAAATGTAATTATACATAATTTAATTAAAATCATTATTTTTCTTTGAATCAGAAAGTAATATATAAAATATATTTAGTGTGAAAATGTATAATTTATTATTTATAAAGAAGAAATTGCTAAAAGTTTGTTGGGCTTGACTAATTGTAGTAAATCGTCGCACTGTACTATTGATAGTTCACCTTTTAAAATTGGACAAGTGTTAAAATTTTAACATTAAAAATTAATCAATTAATTGTTTAAATAATTTAATTCTTTTCAAAAATACAACTTATATGAATTTACAAAGCACATTCTTTTTAAAAATTTATTTACATTTCAAATTAAAATTAATCTTTCTTCTCTAAAATCTCTCATCACCACCATCCCCGCCAAACACTCGCCTCAAGCTTTCAGAAAGATTCAACGACTATGAAAGTCGACATTGAACTTTCATGGAATCTCAAAAAAAATTTATTTATTTTTTAAGAAGACCTGACCTCCGGTGAAATTCATGCTAACCAGAGCTTCGGCTGAGCTTCCATACTCAGTCGAGCTTCCATGGAAGCTCCAGTCGAGCTCCCATGGAAGCTCACTGAGCAGCTTCATGGTCCCATGGCAACATGCTCAGCCTCCGGATATCCGGCCAAGTAGCCGGAGCTCCAATCTTCTCCATTAAAATAAATAAATTGTAAACTGAAATGTGATGTTTGTGAAAATTTTCATCTTGTTGTATTGACTTTGAATTGTTTTGGGAATAGTTTGTCAAATCTAAAAGATAAGGGATGTGTAAGTAAATAAATATAATAAAATATTTTAATATTATACGAAGTCATACTATACAATGCATCCTAAAGCATCCTATTATTAGGATTCCCAAGTTTGTTAAAATATGTTTAGTACTTCTTGCTTCTTTCCTGGGAGGATGAAGCTTCTTGCTCTTGCTTTCTTTTTCAATTCTTTTTCACGAAGTCCAAAGAAGATTGGAGATGATGGGCATCCAAGTAGAACACAGTGTTGCTCATGAATTTGTGTATTCATAAATTTCTTTCAGTATGTACAGTATACGTAAGCGTGTAGAAAGATGGGAAACAAAATTTAACATAAATCACAACTCATCAATCATACAAAACATTACACAATTTAATATCTCATGTATATTAAATACACGATACCCATGTCAGATAAATGAATTTAAACAGGACAAAAATGGTGAAATTATGAATAAAGAGAACAAAACAATCACCTCATTTGTGTGAGAAAAAGGTGATTTTTTAAACTGTTGTATCAGCAGCATATTAAAACAATGCTATTCTAAACCAGGTTACCCTTCTTTGTTTCCTTTTCTGGTATCCCTGGCAAATCAATATACAGTTGCTTACATGTACAAACCATTCAAGCATCTCACGGGCACAATCGTCTCGTCTTGTTCTGATATCCACATGTTACCACACCAGAAGATATGCACACTAGTCCTCTACATCAGTGCAAGTACGCCCAGAGCATTTCAAATTACTTATTGATGTGGTTTCAGAAGTAGTAGCTCAATGGAAGGAAAAAAGAACTATTAAATCCGAGTTGAATTTATTCAGAACAGCTCCTCCGAGTTGAATTTATTCCATGCCTCCTATTAACGCAGACATAATAATTAAATCCGATTACGACCTTATTCAGCTGAAAATTTCATTTGAGAAGATATGGTTAAGGAAAAATCTGCAATGATTAGCAAGGAAAAGAATCGTACCTTAAGCAGGTCAAAGACCTTCTCAGCAATGTACTTCTGCTGGAGCGTGGCACCCTTTTGCTGCACCTTATCAGGATGAATGCAAAGGGTAGCTTTTCTATAAGCTTTTTTGACAGAGGCACCGACTATCAAATCTGTCAAAGAAACAGGCTGCCACCCACATTCTGGCCAAAGCACCTGCCAAAATGAGGAATAGTTTTTACTTTCTACAACTTCCACACCAGGAAAAAAAAACCCGATGAAACTTGACATGCTATTTTGATGAAACAGCAGTTCAAGTTTCCACTTCATATCATATTATTTCTAACGGCAGAAGTTAATTAAGACGCACATATTGTAGTGTTGAAAGAAGAGCCCGCAGATTTCCTTCCTTTCCAGCAGCCCAACGCTTGATTTCAGTATCCAATGAATCACCAATCCTCTGTATCCAAATCATATCAAGGTTAGACAATGAAAGAACTGCACATGCTAGAAATCTACCGAAGTATCTAAGGTTGCAATATCACTCAGAGCTCATACCAGTAATCTTTACCAAAGTTAATAGAACAGGTTCCGTAACTAATCAGAAGAACAAAATTAAGATGATTGACTGTCCTTTTGTCTTATCTCAACTTTACATGTGACCCTTTAACATAACTGCTAAATTTGTACAGAAGAGCAGGAACATTCATATATGATTGAATTAAACAATTAACCAGAGTCAACATATATGTGGGTATACAACACATCGATCATCAAAGGTGGTATTTTTGTTTTTAACTTGGGTGTGCCACATAAAGATGCTAACAATTACTAAAAGACAATCACATAAAACTAACGGACCAAAAGAAAATAAATTGCAATAAAAGTGTGACAGTTGAATAAGGCTAAAGTCACTAAAAGTGCATGCATTATAGCACTTTGATAAGTCAAAGAAAGTAACATGAACCAAAAGTTAAATTTGTTTCGAGATGGGAAAGAACTAAAGAACAGTGAGTTCTCATATACCACAACTGAAAGATCTCTTATACTTTAACCTATAACATGTTAGCCAGTCACACTTCTCGGAGGAACTTACATGTCTTTCATCTTGATCCCGCTGAGCTTGAAGGTCCCGCTGATTCTTTTCAGCCAATGCTTTGGCCTGCATACATGGAGTTTTTTAAGACACAATAACCTTTTCAGGTAAAAAGAAGCAAATGGAAATGACATACAATGAATCAAACAAGCAAGTATGTCATATCATTAAAACCAAGAATCCAGATATAACATGTAAATTATACCGCTCGCTCCTGTGTGCGTTGGTGGCGATCCATTCTAGCTCTTCTCCTTTCTTCAGTTTCCCCTTCAACCTCCTGGAATTGTCCAGCTGCTGGAGGACCTATAAAAGGAAAATACCATGATGTAAGACAGCAGTCGATACATGCTATTAAAAGCAGAGTTTAACACATGCAGTGATTTAAGGTGACTACCTCCAAAAAGGTTCGATAGATCATCAACGATATTAGTAGTTGAATTAGCTTTCTTGATATTGGATGAGGATGCTGAAGCGGATGGTGCCCTCTTAGCAGCTTCAGTTGGTACCTTGTTTTGGAATGGCTGGTTGAAAAAAGGGTCCTAAACAAAGACCAGAATAAATAAATTATATATATGTGTGTGTGTGTGTGTGTGTGTGTGTGTTGTGCTCTAGGGACACTCACAGTTGTATTATCCCGCTGCCGTGGTGCACTGCTTGCTCGGCCCATGTTAAAAAAGGATTCCAGATCATCATCGTTCTTCTGTTGGTTCATCTTTGCATTTGCAGCTGCAGCTGCCCTTTCCCGTGCTTCTGCAGCAGCTCTGTCTCGAGCCTCTGCTGCAGCCCTATCAACAGCCGCTCGGTCAGCTCGGCGTCTTGCTTCTGCTTCAGCTCTGGCCACAGCAGCTTTATCTCGCATGTCTTTTTCCCTTGCTTCTGCAGCTGTCCGTTCCCTAGCTTCTGCAGCAGCCTTTTCCGCTCTCTCTTTAGCATCTGCAGCAGCTCTTTCACGGGCTTCAGCTTGTGCCCTTTGAACAGCTGCCCTTTCAGCACGTACCCGAGCTTCAGAATTTGCCTTCTCAACAGCAGCTCTTTCAGATCTTAAACGCGCTTCAGCTGATGCTCTTTCCCGTGCTTCTCTAGTAGCCCTTTCTACAGCCTGCCTAGCCTTCTCTCTTTCAAGCTCCCTTGATCTTTCTCTCTCTCTTTCCCTCTCGAGTCTCCTCTGCTCTCTCTCTTCCTCTTCCCTTAGTTTCCTTTCACGCTCTAATCTCTCCTGTGTCTCCCTGAATTCAATGTCATCCCCATCATGTTCATCTCTGTCAAGCGGCACAGATTCCTTATTTCTAGTGGACTTCACATACTCTCTTTCACGTACTTCCTTTGCATGTCTGAACTTAGCTTCAGCTTTATCCATAGCATCTTTCATAGCAGCAGCAGAAGCAGCAGCGGAAGAGAAAGCATTGGTTTCTTCACTAGAATGGAAGTTTCCCCTTCCATCAACACTCATCTGGGACCTACCGGTAGCAAAATCATCAAGTTCATCGTACTGTGAAACTGGGGGGCTCTTAGCTGTAGGTCTGGCCATCTTAGGACTCTGAGAATGTTGCCCATATGTTGGTGAAAAGAAACCATCGCCTTTCTTTCTAGAACTTGTTTCTGATTTCGAAGATTGACGAGGTAACGCTGGAGGGGGCCGTGAGGGGGGTGGAGCAGCTGTGGGTTGTGTGAAAAGAGGAATCTCAGATACAGTTAGCCATATCTCTTCGTATTGTTGTTCTGATTCTTCTGATGTTGGAGTATCAATGTGTGGACTTGTCTCATAGTACTGAGGTGCCGCTTGACCAAATGATTTCTGAAAATCTGTTGCAACATTCGGCATGTCAAAGAAAGGAGGTTCCTTCAAATTGTCCACAGGAACTTTCCTTTGTGTATTGCTCTCCGAATATCTGAAAGAATTACTCTTCTGTTCTTGAGTATCGGAATGGTATGACGCTGATCGCAACGGACTACCATTCTTGCCTCTATTATCCCCTCCAGGTGAAAATGGATTTGAAGTTTTCACAAAATTACTATGGGCATCCATGTCATCAAATGCAGCACCACTTCTAGATGAAACTTCAGCCCTTCCACTACTAGACTTGCCCAACTTACCAATCTCATCCAATGGATCAGTGAACACCCCAGATGATGATGAGCCTGGGGTGGAACTTGAATCCAGAACCACAAATGGATCATCCAAAGAATTCCCATGCTTTGACCCAGATGGCACACTGCCACGAGTTGACTCTGGCTTTGGTCTGGTCTCAAAAGAAAAGACAAATGCACATGGCTCATTATGTTTTCTTGATAAAATATATCTTGTACAAATGTAACTTTTCAATGTGTATTTTGAGCTTTCACACACTCACATTCTTATCATTGAAGATGAAAAAACAGCATGTTAATCTCCTAAATTATTATATACACTCAGTGGTGATTGGTGGAGATACATCAACCTCCAAACACAAAACGAGAATAGCCGCTCTTATGTCAGTCGAACCTATAAGTGCCTATTGCTGTGGTAGTGTTAAGATTCTATTCAATTAGTATTACAGTAGAAATACAATAAGATAAGATGACATATTTATCAACTCTTCTAAGAGATTCAACAATATTAACTTTTTTTATAAACTGCATGAGCGCACGCGCGCACACACACAAACAACTCCCGCAATGGTTTGCGAGATGTCCCTTGGACATGGACATCATTGATTTTATTATACAACTATTTTCAATAAAGTCCAGGTTATAAAGGCAAAAAATATGATCAAATCTACTAAGCTATAACAAGTCAAATGATGAATATAACGGAGACAATTATGACACATAGACCTTTGAGAATCCAGATTGTACACGTCATAGAATGAGTGTTATATGATAGAATCCACTAAGCTATAACTGTCAAGCAACGGACAGACAGGGACACAAAGGATAATTTTTATGCGTTCTCTTTTTGGGTTCCGTACAAAACACAGAAAATGGTTATTTCATGCATTCCTCCATTAACCATTCATCAATACTATTTCTTGTTTCAAATTGTATCACAAGGGTATCCAAGGGTCACTTAGAAATAATGACCTATAGTGTGGTCGAAGAGGAATTGGATTTATTTTTTTAACATAACGAAAAAAATAATCAGCTCAAGACCTCTTTGTGGGAATGACATTTATCAATATATTGACACATGGTCGCTCTAAAAAGGATCAACGTCTGGCTCAAACAGATTTTTTTCGGTTGCCTTCAGAGCATGTAACGAGACCTACTACATGCAAGAATTCAAGGAACCACAACGATTTCTATCTAATGCCTTGCAATATAACAGTTCGGCAAATGTCTGCATATTTACATCAAATTTGCTCATAAATATTTAACCATTTGGATTAGCATACCATAAAGCAGTATTACCCAACATTTATTAAACCATATATTGGGTCTAGTCTCAGTGAAAACTTTAATTTGGGAGAAGCAATTATGAAGCAGCATATAGATACAAATTCACTTTCTTCGAAAATGAAATTTTGTCGAGCCACAAACAGTATTAATAAGGAGTGAACGGCCATAATCTCTAAGATCATAGGCCAGGATGAGTACCGTTTCGAAAATGCCCGTAGTTCATACTCTATAAGTTACATCGGCACTTATCTCACTTTAAAGGATCAAATAGCATTACTAAATATTAACACCTTTACTCAAAACACTATCAAACATTTCACTATACGGGAAACCAACCTGCTCCTCTACATATCACTATAAACGTTAATCACTAGTATCCATAACTCAAAAGCCAAGAACAGGATCAAGCAGCTAGCTGAAATAAAATACACAGCTGTAAATATAACATCTTCAATTATATTACCTGTTAGTGGGAGCAGAACTGGTCGACCCAAAACCGGGCAACAAATCATTGAACTCCTTAGCACTGGAGCTGCTCTTGGCACTACTGCTCCTATAATTATCCCCCGACTTATCACTCCTCCCAAACGTTCCCAACAGATCGTCAAACTCATTCTTACTGTTAGTTTTCGGCGGCGAGGACATGGAAGCGAAAACATTATCTTCGAAACTCACACTTGCGGTTGGTGACTTACTCTTCACCCCAGGCAATCCATCAAAAATATCCTCGTCATACACCGGCTTATCGTACACTGGCAGAGACGAAAAGGTAGGCTTACTGCTGCTGCTCTTATTGCTATTCAAATTCTCCTTAGGCTCAGCCGACGACTTGAAAATCGAATCGTAATCGAAATCATTCATCTGCTTGTTACTGCTGCTACTATTCATCGAGTTTGAGCTCGCCGAATACTTGGGTGGCCCACCGAAGACGTCGTTGAATGGATCCTCGCCCGATCGGATATCGGAATTGTTTCCGGATCTCATCGGATTCGATTTCCCCCGCGCACCGAACCCGAAATCACGAGCTAGCACATCCAGATCGTCCATTATTGACACAGCCGGATCTGAAAGAGAGAGCTACAGAGACCGAATTGGGCGAGATCCAGTTGAGCCAAAGAGATCAATTAGGCGTTGATGATCATGAAGATGAACGATTGGAATGCGGTTGTACGTATATTTGCACTTATAGGATCAGAAAAACTGGAAGGAATTGATCAGAGAGAGATGGCGAAATTGGGCCTAGGGTTTTCGATTTCTAATCTTCTTCTCTCTTTCACTCTTCTCACTTTCCTCTGTTCTTCCTTGTCCTGTAAATTTTTTCTTCTTTGAGGATTTCTCTAACTTTAGTTTCTTCTTTTCTTTCAACAATGATATCATAAATCATACTAATTAAATAATTTCTCGTCTAATTACTAATTTATTTTTAAAAAAAAAGTGAAAATAGTTGTATATATTTTACACAAATGCTCCGTTTAGCACAACTTTATCAATTAGTTGATCCGCTCGATTAGTTTATTTTTGTAATAAATTTGTTACGTGAACACTTGATTCTTAATGTATTTGATAAGCGCAGCTCGGTTGGAAAGTCACTTTAACTCTAATTAATAGGTCGGGGGTTTGAGTCACCCTTTAGCCGCTTTTTTAAAAAAAATAAACTTGTTCAAAAAGAATACTATTAAAATAATAAGCTATTTGATTTATTTTTTTATACTAACTTTATCGACTAATTGAATTCCTAACCACTTTTATAAACTAACTTGATTATCAACTACCTAATTAAACAATTAGCTATCACTTAGCTTTCAGCTAATTTTATATAAGTATGTCTCCATGCATAATGATTTGATAAGATCGTGCTTAGAGGTGTTGTTTGGGAGATGCACAAGAGGTGTTACACAAAGATGTTTCATAGAATTCGATCACTGATGGTTGTTTGACATGTGGAAGCGGAATTGAATATAGCATTGTCTTTAATTTGTTTATAGGGATGGAGAAGATGCATTATGTTAATCAAATGAGTTAATGCAAAACATAAAACTATGGGTAAAGATGCTAGTACATATAAAAAGTTCAAACACTAGCTTATAATGTTAAAATATATCCCTCAGCCCATGCTCAATTTCCTGGGCTGGTCAAGTTTTAATAGTTAAAATAATAATTACAATAATGTAAAATTTAAAGAATTATAGGTACGAGGTAGAAGTGGATGAAATAAAGTAGGGGAGAGATGTACTTTTATATAGAGGAAGTTAAGATTGAGACAGACCAAAATTGATCGCGAAAAGTTGAGATAGGTGGAGTACTGGTTCACTTTAGCATATAATTATGAAATTTTATGCCGACTATATATGTTTTATAGTATATATTTTTCAGATAGATAAAGTTTGTAGTATGGTTTCAATTCGTGGATTTGATTGCCGAAATGTTTTTCTAATTTTAGTTGTTTATAAACTCTATTGTGGTATATGGCAAATCTCAAATATGATTTCTGATGGAATGCAATGAAAATTTAATTTCGTGTATCAAATTTCGACATATGGAATGCAATATGTAAATTGATTTTTAGTTGCTCATGCTGAAATTGTATGTTGAAACTTAAAAGAAAAGTGATATAATATCACTATTAAATTAAAAAATGAAACTAACACTATTGGCCTAACTATAACTTTCGTGTGCTTCGTGATGTGCCTAACACATGTCGTGTCTATCCCATGAAGAATGTAAGTGTTTGTCATGGTGAAAGTACATCATAGATCAACACATGATATATGTATCGAACTTCAATCAAAGAATTGTTACACGACCATATAATTCGATGCTTCTATTGACAAGTGAAGAGTACACCTAATGGTATCTCGATTGGGCATACTAACAGTCTGTTAAATTTTCATGTGTCTATCACGAAGCAAGTATGAGCTTCATGAACCAATTAGCATGACTTAATCTCTTACCCAACAATAGATCTTTTCTTACCCCTCCAATTAAGATTTATGCATATATGTTCCGTTCGATATCCTTTACGTCGCACCACCTCTCCAATTGCCCAATTAAACACCGTTCCCCCAATTTTACCATCCAAGAGCCCCTAGGCTCAAGTACAAACAATGCTAAATAATTTTGTTTAGAGTACAGGGTTTATGTGCGTGGAGAAGGTTCGACTGAGTTGCAGAAGGTTGTCGTTGAATTTGTTGAAAAATGAAATGATGGGTGAATATAGAGGTCAACCACAAGAGAGAGCTATAATAAATATTTTTTCCTTGTTACTAATAAATGTGACATGTGTAATACCCAACATTCTATATTATTTGAGATTGAAAGGACAAATTGTTAGACCACTACTTTATTGTATGAATACTTTTGGTAATTTAAAAGTAAATCTTTGCGATCTGCGATTCAAAACAGACAATATCATACTAACGAAACGTGACAACCCAGTAGTGGTCGAGTTGTCATAAGTGGTATTAGAGTTGTGCCAATCCAACAACCACAAGTGGTGGACGGTTGATCAGACCATGGTGTGTCGATATCGATTATGAACATAGTTATATAACAGGAAATCGAAAAGTCATCCAAAGTAATAACTAAAACATGGCACACATCTTGAATATTATAATTAGCTATAACTTTTTTAGATATTTGATTACTTTGTCATTTTAAATTGTGAATGAGATGAATGAGCTTGTTCTTTGTTATGTTTAGCAAGTAGTACTTGAATTTAAGTTCTGAGTTTTGTTTCACTTGCATTGCGTGCGTTGCTATTTCTTCGTGAAGAATATTGTGTAGAGCCATAATATGTTTCACACGCACGACGTGAAATTGCTGAAGATTCCCTTAATGCCACAAATACACCGTGTCTTCCCTAGCTCATCTTAAGACTGAAGATAAACTGCCCGATAATGATGATGCGAAATCTTAAAGTATCCGAAGGTCTATGTAATGGAACGAGGGTGGTGGTAAAGGAGCTCGGACAACAAGTAATCGACAAGACCATAGCCTTCGGAGGACCCAGAGGAAAGTTCGTTATAATCCCTAGGATAGAATTGTAACCAAAGAACTCCCTCAATGTCTAATACCTTTATGGTGGAAACAGTTCCCAATCAAATTATACGTTGCAATTACAATAAACAAGGCATAGGGATAAATGCTTCATAGAGTTGGGATATATTTGCCACATACGATCTTCTCGCACAACCATACGTTGCGATATCAAGGGCGTGGAGGTCATCCGCAGTTAAGGTGTTGATAAAACCATCAACAGTTGACCGCGATGAGTTCACTAATACAAAAAACATTGTAAATAGAGAGATCCTAGAAATTCAAAGTCCACAGTAGATAACATCCATGTTGGACATATTCACCACATCTCTTGCATTCACCTTCAATTGCACGGTCTTATGAATTAAAATTTTATATTTGCAAAACAAATTGTACGTAAAAATATGACACTGTAACACGCACAGCGTGTTACTCAAATTCTAGTATTAAAGGTAGCATTATTTTTCACGTCAACTTTTATTTTAGAGAATAACAAATTAATTAAGAATTAAAGTATGAACATAGTATAAGAAAGCTCGAACTTCAAGGTGTACTAATATTAACAATACAACATACCCTTCCTCCATAATGAGTATAATACTATTTTAACAATCTGTTTTCCACAATACCATAAAATATAAACTTTTTAACTTATATACTCTTTCAACAATCGTCTTCCACAACTCATGAAATAAAAACTTTTTAACTTAGATAAGATAATTATGGATTAATACGAAATTATACATAATTTATATTAACCGTAAACCTGCATCGATACAGAATTATAAGCAATTATCTAAGAGTCAAACCATCCAACATCAATTTTATATTTTAATATATACTTAGTTTTAAATTAATTTATTATTTTAAGGTGTAATAGATTGTATTTGTAATCACAAATTTTATTTATTTTTATTTTATAGTATAAAATTATGATATTAAAAAAGATAACAAACCTCGATCCGGCCTTATCCTCGGTGGACGGTGAGAATATATAATTATAATTGATGGAGTTGTGGTGTGGAGGGAGTAAACCATGATAAAAAAAAGTGATTGTTTGCTCTGTATGAACATGTATTTGAAGAAATCGTAAAACAAAAAAGATAATGATAGAAATACATAACATAAATAGTCAGTGATACAAAGTCCGAAAAAGATACAAGAAAAATTGCATAGATCAACAGTCACCACAAAAATATGCCAATACGTCCTGCATCCGTTGATCGTACAATCTGTCCTTATATCAGTTGGAAGAACTAACAAACACTTTAATCTTTTCCGAAACCCTGAAACCAGAGCTATAATGAGTCGAGTCCTTATATCAGTTGGAAGAACGAACAAACACTTTAATCTTTTCCGAAATCAGCGCTATAATGAGCACTCGACTCAAGCTTCTTAGCTTCGTTCAGTTTCCTAACAGCCTGAAATGTAACAATAAAACAGTTATATTTCTGATATAATAAAACTGCAAACGAAAATTATGAAAAAGTTAGATTTCTGATATAATAAAACTGCAAACGGAAATTAAGATACTGGTATAAAATACCACTAATAACGTAGTCTTAGTTGATATGAGATGCATCAACAACATTTTACGATTTAGTCATTTAATCATAGGCACAACAGCCAACAATCCCAACATGAGAACCACACAATAATCACAAACAAAAACTTAGGAATGACAGGTTTATGCCATTTAATCAATTGAGTAATAATATATTGTGAGGTGTGAACCATAGTTGCATGAAATAAACCCCACACAATAATCACAAGCAAAAACTTGGAATGACAGGTTTTGTGCCATTTAATCAATTGAGTAATAATATCATGTGAGGTGTGAACCATAGTTTCATATCATGCTTAGTGTAAGAGTATTTTTACCTTCATAAAATCTTCATGGATGACATAATCACGCTCTGCACGAATTGCGAACATACCAGCTTCCGTGCAAACATTACGGAGATCAGCCCCATTAAAACCCTGAGCAAACAGAATTTGATTATAAATGACAATTTCATGAGGAAATAAGAAAGCAGGAGAACTATAACACAGCAACTCCGAAGATATGATTGTATAATGCTAACCTCAGCAAGTTTAACGACGGCTTCATAATCGATTTCACCGTGTTTGGCTATTCCAGAAGCATGAATCTTGAGAATTTCTGTTCTTGATTGTTCATTAGGTAAGGGTAT